>JACEIK010006953.1:37979-58325 GCA_018107945.1 Datura stramonium
AATATAAATTTATAGATTAAAATTTAAATCTAATTATGCCTAATTATGTATGTTCTTATGAAAAATCAAGTTATGATTTCATTATGATCTTGATCTAAATTATCCAAATTATGATTTACGCCTTACGATATAATTTTTCTCAAGTACTTATCATTGATTTATAAAATATCAAATATATACATATTTTACAAATATGCATGAATTTTATGATTTATGGACTTATGATTATGGTCGACTCATTGGCCTTATTACATGGCTAGTTCATGTATTTCAAGTATGCTTATGATTAATATGATCTAAACTAGCCCATGAATCTCATATATGTTTTCCCTACTATAATATGAGCACTATATATGTTTTGGGACTAGTATTTAACACCGAGTAGAGTCGGGGTCCAAGCATACCCTGAGTCTCAGAACTACATGCCAACGTAGACATGATGGGACCTCCCTTGAGACTGTTTCCTTTTGCCTATATGGGCCTTTCATGAGTGATATGACGCCTCTTTTCATGGTTCTACCCTTGGCAAGGTAAGAACACCCTCCTGACTAGGGGTTTACAGGTCGGACTCCATCTGTGTTTATGTGGGGTATGTCGGTTATAAGAATCTCCCATTGTTCCTCATGATTTATGCATGGTTATGTTTATGTTTACTATGCCTCAATTCATGTTTAATGAATCTTTTCTCTTATGATTATGAGTATTACTGATTTACAAATGTTTTGAAAATCTTGAGCCCTTATGTTACCATTATGATATCTATGTTATGATCATTTTGTCCTACTTTTATGAACTCTTATGTATTTTAATTGTCACTTTTTACTTACCTTGCATACTCAGTACATTCCAAGTACTAACATCATACTCTATGCTGTGTCCGAGGGATCAGTCTCAGCCGCATCATTAGCCCTTGCTTCCCTCTCTGACCTGTCTAGCTGGTTGTTGGTGAGTCCTCATCCTTTGATGATATTTATTCATTTATAGTTTATTATGTTCCTTTCAGTTTCAGACTTTGTCGAGCTAGTTTGGGGTGCTGTCCCATCTGCTCATCAGTTATGTTAGAGACTTTTAAGACATTATGTAGAAATCAACTTGTGATTGTTGATTCAGTACTAGTTTAATATAAATATATGTATGCAGACTTCCGCTATGTTGATTATGTTGAGTTAGATGCTATCTTCATGCCATGTGTTGACTTGGAGCCTTTCGGGGTTCCTTGTTCCGTGTCTCGATCCGGGCCTATGTTCAGGTCATGACAGTAATGAAATCCATGTTGATCTCTTCCCACTCCCAAGTAGGAATGTTGATGCCCTGAAGCATACCTCCAGGTCTCTGATGCTCAGCCTTCACCTGTTGGCAATTCGGAGACTTAGCCACAAATTCCTCTATGTCCTTCTTCAAGCCATTCCACCAATAGACTTCCCATAGATCACGGTACATCTTGGTGGCACCTGGATGGATAGAGTACCAAGAGTCGTCAGCCTCTCTCAACACATGCTCGCTTAAGTCATCCACAATTGGAACAGACAATCAGCCCTGATATTAGAGCACACCATCTCCCCCTTGGGAGAAAACCTCCACTTTTTGATTCCGGACTACTTCCTTCAACTTCACTAAGATAGGATCTTCATCTTGCCTTGTTTTAAATTTTGTCACCAATAAATATTATGACCCATTCTGAACAATAATACCGCCATCAACTGAATCAGTAAGGCGAACCCCTGAATGAGCAAGCTTATGGACATCCTTCACCACCTCTTTCCTCCCATTCTCAACATGGGACATACTCTCCATGGACAGCCTACTAAGAGCATCCACCACTACATTGGCCTTGCCTGAATGATAAAGAACAATCATGTCATAATACTTGAGAAGCTCTAGCCATCTCCCCTACTGCAAATTCAGATCCTTCTTAGTGAACACATACTGGAGTCTCTTGTGATCAGTGAACTCATCCACATGCACCCTACAAAAATAGTGCCTCCAAATCATCAAGGAAAAAACCACCGCTGCCAACTTAAGGTCATGCTTCGGATAATTCTTCTCATGAGTCTTGAGCTGTCTCAAGGCATAAGCAATGACCTTACCATGCCACATCAACACACAACCAAGGCTAATCCTAGAAGCATCACAATACACAATGAAGCCATCCATGCCCTCTGGTAGCATCAATACTGGGGCTGATGTGAGTCAAGTCTCTCTTGAAAGCTTTTCTCACAACTGTCAAATCACTGAAACTTGACCTTCTTTAGGGTCAACTTAGTCAAGAGTGCTGCAATGGATGAAAATCCCTCTATGAACCTCCTGTAGTAGCCAACTAAGCCCAATAAGCTCCTAATGTCAATAGGACTAATGGGTATAGGGTAGTTCTTCACCGCCTTTATCTTCTGAGAGTCTACTTGGACACCCTCACTAGATATCACATGAACCAAGAACGCTACTAAGTTCATCCAAAACTCACACTTGTTGAATTTAGCAAACAACTGACTGTCCTTGAGAGTCTGCAACATAATCATCAAATAAGTGACATGGTCATCCTCGCTCTGAGAGTATATAAGGATATCATATATGAAGACAATAACAAACATATCCAAATACTGCTTGAATACCCTGTTCATTAAATCCATTAGTTGTGGAGCATTCGTTAGTCCAAAAGACATAACCACAAACTCATAGTGACTATACCAATTCTTGAAAGCTATCTTGGCATGTCACTCTTCCTAACTCTAAGATGATGATAGCCGAATTTGGGATCTATCTTTGAAAAGCAATTATCATCCTGAAGCTGGTCAAAAAAGTCATCAATCCTGGGGAGAGGATACTTATTCTTGATAGTGACCTTGTTCAACTGGCGATAATCAATACACATTCAGAGAGAACCATATTTCTTCCAGAAGAAAAGGAATGGGGCACCCCACGGGGACTTACTAGGTTGATGAAACCCTTATCTAGGAGATATTTCAACTCCTTTAGCATAGCTAGAGTCATTCTGCAGGGAAAAATGGATATGGGCTGTGTATCAGGGAGAAGGTCAATACTAAAGTCAATCTCCCGCTTGGGAGGGACTCCTGGTAGATCATCTGGAAACACCTCCGGATACTCAGATACAACTAAAACTGACTGAAGAGTTGGGGTCTTGGACGTAGAATTGTTGACCCAAGCTAGATGTACACACAAGCCTTGGAGATTATCTTCCTGGCCTTAAGGCAGGAAATAAAGCGACCTATAGGCACAACTGAACGACTTTTCCACTCTAGGAATGGTTTACCCGTAAATGAAAACTCTACTGATCGGGTTTTATAGTTAACTGAAGCATAGCATGCATACAACCAATCCATACATAAGATAACACTGAAATTGGTCATGTCTAACTCTACTAGGTTAGCAGAGGTGACTTTCAAAGGAATCATGATAGGGAAATTTTTGTATACATATATTAGACTAAAACTGACTGTAAAATCCCAAAAGACCCTAAGATCAGACCTGAGGATTGAAATGGAGAAAAATAGGAAAATTTCACTAGAGTCAAAAAACGACTAAAGGAATGAGTCATTGTTGGAAACAACAGCTCGTTGTGTGATTTGTTGTAAGATATCAGTCAAGATTTCCTAGAAACAATGAGCCTAGTAATGACTCATTGGAGGATCCAACGGATAGTCGTAAGTGGTCACTAAATGGAGTTTAGAAAAGGCCCAGGTCTGAGTTAGCGACACACAAAAGGGTGCAATGACCCATGGTGGCAAGTGACGACTAGTGGTATCGATCTGTTGGAAGGATTTCAAAAGCTATGATCGGGTGGTCGAGGTGATGATGAGGGGAATGATGAGTCATTGTTTTAAGTAACAACTCATCTTGTCTGGTCATTGGTTGGAGAACCAGAAGAGCACCATAATTTCCCCTAGAAGCAACAGATGGAGTGATGAGTCGTTGTTTCATATGACAACTCGTCCTGATCAGTCATTGGTCAGAACTTTAGTAGAGTTCCGGAAGTACTTCAAATTCAAAGGACGGTTCAATGACCCATTGGATTGGTCGTTGTAGCCGGTAGATAGTTTTTTCATGAAAATTGCAAGGGGTAGTTTTATAATTCCCAAGCTCCTAACTCTTTAATTACGTCGTTTTAAGCCCTGAAATGAGTGTTTAAAGAGGGTTTATCCTATCCTAAGTCATTAGGCTCCCATGCAGGCATTGAATTGACATTCCCTTCCAAGATCAAACTAGAATTCTCCTCAATTTCTTCCCCAATTCTCTTTGATTTTCAAGGCTATTTTGAAAATTAGTTTACCTAGGTATGTAGGGATATGAATGGGGGATTTCTTCCACTCTCATTACCAAGATTATTCTCAAATTCATGAATTCAAGTTCTCAATCAAGTGTATTTATTCCTAGGGTTTTAACTCAATTTTATGAAACTACCTATGTTATGTTTATAGGTCTAATCCCCCTCATGTTTTAAAGTATGTTTTAAGTCTAACGGGCATATTTTATCCTCAATTTGGTTCTAAATTCATGATTACAAGTTATTAAAAATTATTCCCTATTATGCATGTTTAATGAAAAGTCAAGCTTATGATCCATGATTTCAAGTATGATGAAATATATAGTATGCATGAATGTTTATGAAGTCTCAACTTATGAATCCATTATTTTGACGTATGAAATCTATTTTGAGAATGCATGATTTTATAATTGGGGCAAACCCATGCAAGTTAAGTATGTTTATTATGATTTAGCCAATAAGATTAGCTTATCATATAGTTTGGAGTCAAGACTTCTAATGCAACTTATGATATGATTTGGAGTCAAGATTCCCAATGTTCAGATTCAAGCTATATATGAGATTATGATTTCAGCTTCATTGAAAAACGATATGAGAACTATGCATGTTTTTCAGAGTAGTGTCTAGCACCGAGTAGGCTTGGGGTTCGAGGTTCCTCGGTCTCAGAACTATGCCCCAACGTAGGTATATATATATATGGTTGGGACCTCTCAAGAGAGTTTTCCCCCACCTTTCTCAACTTGATATCGATATCATAGTTTAGCGTCCTTAGCCCTGGCAAGGCTTTAAACGGCTCTACCCACTTGAGTGTGATAGTTGGGGAATCACATAAGCTCTATCGTGAAGGTGTCAGTTATGATGAGTCTCTTATTGTTCCTCATGATTTCAGTTACGCATGTTCATGATATATGATATTATGTTTTACAACAAATTTGTCTCGATGAACAGTTTATGAGCTTTTACTTATGATTTCATCTAGGACAAGTCATAAGATTTCAATTACTAAATCTTGGGTCACTATATTCAATTATGATAACTAGCTTATGATTATGTATATCTTAGATACAGTTTTCAACATACAGTCCTTACTCTCATGATCTTTTGATTTATATGCATGATTTCAACTAACATTTTATTAAACATTTTTTATGTACCTTACATACTCAATACATTCCGAAAACTGACCACATACTTTATGTTATATCATCTCATGATAAAGGTTTGGGTGATGTAGCTCAGTGTCACTGATAGCTTGCTTCCACCTTAGTCCAGTTTATCCCTTGCTTTGGGTGAGTCCTCATATTTCCGAGGATAGTCAGTAGTTATGTTTTGTGGGTTAGTTTAGTTTTCAGATTCTAGCAAGCTAGTTAGAGGTATTGTCCCATCAGCTCATCAAATATTTTAGAGGCTCTTCATACATTATGTAGATGATTTAGCTTGTTGAGTGTTGACTTCATTTATGGCCTTTGCTATATTTCAGACTTCCACTTATTCATGTTGCCTTTAATTTCCGCTTTAGTTATGCACTTGAATTTCTATTATTGTACCATGGGTTAGCTTGGAGCCGTTTGTGGTTCCAGGCTCCATGTCTTGATCCAAGGTCTCAGCTCGGGTCGTGACACTAACTCACTGACAGGAGTGGAGACTGAGAAGGGTTTTGGTAGGATTTCAGGACTGACACTGAAACTAAAGGATACATAAAGAGCTACGAAAGATAGTGTGGATCTTGGATTTAGAGTGCATAGACATAAAGATGGAAAAATAACGTACCAGTGACCACATCAGGTGAGCACTCCATGAGATGAAAGTGCATAGACCTGTTCTGTCGCTGTCTGCCAGCTGCACTAGAAGAGGCTCCCTGCTGAGATGAGTGAGCTACTGGAGCTACAGAAGTGGTGGCTGGGTCATGACCTCTAATGTCACCCTGTCTAGCTGAAGGACAATCCCTGAGCATGTGCCCGAGCTTCCCACACCCGAATCAAACATCTGAGCCCATTAAGCACTCTCATGGGTTGTTCTTACCACACTTCCTACAAGATGGAAAAGTACTCTCCTCTATCATGCTCCTCTAAAACTTAAAGCCTGACGCTCTGCCTCTCTGATCACCTCGAGGTTTGGATGGAAAATTGGCTGATGATGGAGCTAGGGCTGATGAGCTCTGATGGGATTGAGGGTGATGCCCACCACCGGATCTCTGCTGAGAGTGCCCATAGCTCCTTGTCCTGGCCCTCTTGGACACTCTTTTCCTTTCCTTCATCAACTCCTCCTCCATCTGTTGAGCATATATCATTAGTCGGGAGATATTTGTACCACTAATCAACATGGCGTTCCTACACTCCTTGACAAATGAATCTACGACCCTATTCACGAACTCGCTCATATGGGCCTTCGGCTCTACAATCATCTCTGGAGCATACTTGGACAGTTGGATGAACTTTAGGGCATACTCCTGAACAGTCATGTCATTCTACTTCAAGTTGACTAACTCTGCCTCCTTTGCTTCCATCAACTCTCGGAGAAAGAATTGGTCCATGAAAGCCATAACAAACTCATCCAGTCATTGGACTGCACCAACTCTGCTCTTTTTCTATTATTGGAATCATATATGAGAAACCCCATTCAGTTGCATCATGACCCGAGCATGGACCTCGGATCGAGACACAGGACCTAGAGCCGTAAATAACTCCAAACTAACCCATGAGACATACATAGCATTAATAATTTAATATCAAAATCGTAAATAAATGTATAGACATAACATAAGAGGAAGTCTACAATACATCATAAAGCATAATTAGAGAAAAAAAGTCTACAACGCTGAGTCATCTAACATACTGTGTGAAAGCCTCTAGCACCCCCGACTAGCTCGCTAAGTCTAAAACTGAAAAGACATAGAAAAAGAACATAAAACTACGGAATGTCCTAAGGATGATGTGGACTCACCTAAAAAGGTGACTAAGTTAGACTGTTGTAGGAGCTGGACTAACGATAAGGCTAAGACTGGTCGCCTGAACCTATATAATGAAATGATATAACATAGAGTATGTGGTCAGTACTTTGAATGTACTAAGTATGTAAGGTGAGTAAACATGCTAGTAAAACAGTATAAAAGAGATCATGAGAGTAAAATAGTATTAAGTGTGTGTTTCCTATCATAAATTGAACATGCGGGCTTAAGGCATTTCAAAACTATTACATAAGTTGAACATGACTGACTTCATAGTAAAACCCTGTAAAAACATAACTTGAGCAAAGATATCATAAGTTGAAAAATTGTGAAACATAAATATGAATATATATANATATATATATAGGTACTAAGGAATAGTGGGAGACTCATCATAAATTACACTATCGTGATAGAGTTTACATGATGCCCCAACTATCTCGCTCAAGTGGGCAGAGTCGTTCCAAGCTTGCCAATGCAAGGAATGAATAAAGCGTTATATCACTTGTGACCTAGGGCAAAAATCTCCAATAACGAAGACCCCTGCATGCGCCCATTGACGCAAGGGAGACACTCTCCATTAGTGAGAATCCTATATTTCTTGGGCTAAGGGAAACATTCTCTAATATCGAGAATCCCTTATCCTACAGTGACACATAGTTTTGAGACCTAGGGTTTGCTTGAACTCTTGGCCCATTTGGTGCTAGACACAACTCCTAAATCCATGCACACGACTCATAGTCATCATTGTGAAAACATACTGGAACTTGCATGGGATAGCCTAAACCTAAAATTATAACCATATTTGAATACGTGAAATAACCATAAAAAGGATGTGATAGAATTGTCCATGATACTTGAACTTGAATTTCATAAAAATCATACATTCTTGAATAAAACTTTATAAATTGAAATCATAAAATTCATAATCTTAAGATTTATAAACTTTCATACATATTTTAATAATACATCATGACTTGAAATTATAGGTTCATAAACTTGAATATCATAGGATCATGTATAATTGGGTAAAATCATTATAAACTTGAAATCATGATATCGCAAGAAATTTGAGGGTCAAATATGCCATAATTAACCATAATTCATTAATTGAAACATGAGGGGATTGAACCTATAAGAAAGATAATAGAAGATTTTATTAAATTGGGTCTAACCCTAGATTTTTAATATAACTTAATTGAAGACTGGAATTCATGAGTTAGAGATGGAATTGGGCATGAGGGTGGAAAAAAACCCCCATTCATAACTCTACATATCTGGGTTTGATGATCCCTTGACCTACCTTGAAGACCCAAGAAAGATTTGAAGGAATTTGATGAAGAACCCTAACCTTGATCTTGAGAGAAAAATAAATCTTACTGTCTCTGAAGAGATTGAGGAATTAGGCTAAGTTAGATCCTTTAATTTGACCCTTAGGAAGCCTAGAATGACGTCATTTAGGAGTTAAAAGTATAGGAGTTTTCCAAAATACCCTCAAACTACTGAAATAACACTTGAAACTGGCAGAACCAACGACAAAAGGGATAGGTTGTTGGTTGAAAGGACGACCTATACTGAGTTTCGTCCAATGCTTGGTGCTATTTCACTAAACTTCTCATAACTTTTTACTCCAAACTTTGAATGATGCAAGGTCGAATGTGTTGGAAAAAAGACTCAAAGGCTTCAATTTGATATTTTGAATCACCCAAAAGAACTTTGTGTAATGGAATATATTATCATTTGAAGTTGACCATTATAAGAACTTATGCGAAAACTTATTCGGTAAGAAGGCTCTCAACTCAACTTTGTGCTAGAGGTTCCTTTAGACCTTAATTTGTATCCAAAGTACTTCTCACACTTAAAGAATTGTTCTTAACACCTAGTTTCCATAAAATTCATCGGGCTCGGGTCTTTCCATATACCTAGAATGATTTTAAACATAGCCCAAAAGTCTGAGGTGTTACAATATCTCAACTCATGACTGAGACTACGATCGGTACAATCGAACAACGGTCTATACAATCCCCTCATGGGTATTGGGCCAATTTCTGATAGCTCTCTAGAAAAAAAATAGTGACCAAACCAATGACCCATTGGTATGTTGGACGAATCGTTCTAAGAGTCGTTGTTTGGTCCTGCTCTTTTTTTTCCTGTTGTTTGCTACTATAAGTCTCGGGTCTGATCTAAGGGACTTTTTGGGGTATTACAATATCTCCCCTGGGAATAGTTGTATTCAAATGTGGGCTAACTAAGTTGAAAGGCTAGGGAAAGAGCTGGAATCCCAAAATGGAGAAGCTATACTGAAAACTGATGAAGTGACTGACTCCGAACTGAGATACATATACTGATCTGAATTCATAAAACATGCATGCATACTAAGATATGAGAGGAACTGAGAGACATGAATGTGACATGGAACTGATAGAGTGCTGAGGAGGAACTATTTGTTCAAACTAAAACTAAGCTGATAATGACAGAGTTATAAATCCCCAGACCATTTTCCGATATCTGATTAGCTGACATGATAACTGATCTAATTGAGAGTAGGATTTATTTGCATCCAACTTCCCAAGTCATCCATTCTACTGGCTAATAGCTCCCGAACACCTTCACTGAAATAACTTTCTTGTTTCCCCCTACTTACGAACCTGTCAGTCCAGGATTTCAACTGGAACTTTCTCATAAAAGAGATTGTCATTCTCACCCATACCTCTTCACCCCTTTCATGGGTGAAACTTTCCACGACACATTGTTATCTACACAAATTCCTTGAATACCACCATACCATTCAAGCTTATCACTATAATTATCTTTTGGCTCCTCTGTAGCCTATAGTATCCCAAAGCTCCTCGGACTCCCTGACATAACTAACAACTGCACTTCGTGAAGTCCTACCTACGAAGCATCTAAGGCATAAATAGGGAGACAATCCTGGATATATCCATTGCAACCATTATTTCTATTATGGTGAATGTATATAAGGCTTAGAGTAAGGAAATTGTAAGCATGAATCATTCAAGAAATCTAAGATGCGTATATACATGATGTATCATGACCTTATGAGCCTGTAAGGCGGATTCTAAGGACTGAGTTCATAGAGCTGAGAAGACTGGGAGGCATGAGCTTACATACATAACGAGTTTCATCACATGAAGCTGAGATTTATGAATTCATGGAGTAAGATTGGATTGCTAACTGAAGCGGTTACTTATCATTTTGGAAATTTTAACATAAGCATGAGTAGAGCAAAATGCTGACTGAAACATAATGGATAACATCTTATTAGGAAAGGACTAACACCCCAAGGCTACTATTTTAGGAACTCACCTACTCAAAACAACTCAAAATTTGCCTTGTCGTTTCAACTTATCATCTCACCCTTAGCTTAAAGTCATCATTCTAAGGCTCTTAGATCCTTTATTAAGGCTAGGCTAACATCACTAACTCTTGACTTCTCATTAGCCTCTAAAGAGATAACTGAAGGCTTCATATTTGTAACTATCTCACACCACCCACAGAAAGAGTTTCATACAAGAATGCCAAAAGGAATATTATACCTTATATTGTGGCTCTTGGGACTAACACATGAAAAGATAAATCATGAAAGCTCATGTCATACATGGCAAGCTTCCCCAATCTTGACGTGATGATAGGGTATAGAAACAGTCTTGACGCTGTCCACCACCCCCACCAGCAGATGCGCCCTGCTGAGATGGATGGGCTATCAGAGCTATTAAAGAAGTGGTTGGGGCTCTACCTTTGCCCCATTTGGCTGCTGGGAAACCTTTAAGCTTATGGCCCGACTATCCGCACCAAAAGCAAGCGTCTGAACCAGCCATGTACTCTCCCAAGTGGTTCTTCCTTGATAACCACAAAATGAGATGATTCCTAATTCCTTGCTTGGTTGATAAAATGGGAAGATAGAAAGACACCGGCTAAGATTTGTCACTCCACCGGTTGTAGAAGTAGTTGTGAAGATAAGTTTGGTTAAATGGTTGGAGGTACAAAAGTACCCTAATCAATGGCATAACCCCATAAACGACATCCACGTAGTTAATTGACCACGAACTAGAAATAGCATCCTCGCTCACAATGTAGTAGTAAGGCTAGTTTGTCATGTTTGGAGGTTTGGAAGACCATGAACATGCAATTCTAATTATGTGAGACGACAATCGATAGTTTCATACTTAAACCATTGCAAATCGTAGTATCGCATGATTATCCGGCTTCAACTCTAAGTTGCACCTTGAATGAATTCAGAGTATTTCGTTGACCACATTTAGACTTAATTAAACTCCATCGAAAACATCTATAATCAACACTTGAGGAATTTAATATCACATTTGAACTTGATAGTTAGCTGAATTGATCCAGTCCCTGTGGGTTCGACATCCGGCTTTGAAAAAGGGCCACTATATTACTTGTACGACCCGTACACTTATGGGGCGCATCATTTGCATTCTACTTTAGTTCAGTTATGAGTTAGTGGTATATCTGTGTTTGTTTACCCCTCACATACTCAGTACATTTAAAGTAATGATTGTATATTTCTATGTGCTATATCATTTTGTGATATAGGCTCAGGACCCAGCCTCAACACCGCAGCTAGTTTCTCTCAGTGACTTTCCAGCAGTTGATAGTGGTGAGTCCTCATCTGCCGAGGGCCGGAGTTTTCCTCTTTATCTTTGTTTTTCAGTTTTAGTTTCGGGAATTAGACTTAGCTGGGGGCTTGTCCCAACAACTCGTCTTTCTAGTAGAGGCTTTCAGATAAGTAGTTAGTTACTATGTCAGTTTGGTGTTTTAGTATCAGATTTCATATGTATTCACTTTCTCAGATTACTTATCTTGGGCATATTTCTATGCCCATTTACCATGTTGTTGCCTATCTTTTACCTTGTTTTGAGTTCATAATCCTTATGAAATGTAAAAATTCATATGTTTACGCATTTTGTATGCTAAAAAACATTTTGAGGTGTTTTGAGCAGGAAAGCAAAGGGAAAGGACCCAAAATGAAGCAAGGTTGAAGATTTGAGAAACTAAAAAGAAGGTTCGAGGGCTATGGTGGGCGCTTCTTGCCAGGTCCTTACCTCCTTGGAAAAATTGCATCAATTTTGGTGCTATGGATGGAACCCCGCACCAGCTACATAACCTTAGAATATGATCATTTCGACACCTTGGCGAGATAGTGGAAGTGGAGTCCTAGATCTTTCCACACGTAGTTAAAAGCACCAAAAATTCTAGTGAGATGGAGGAGGCCTCGCGCCAAAAGGGTCCAAAAGTTCAAGAATTTGACTAACACTTTGGTGAGATAGTGAGTGTGGTGCATCAGACATGCTGAAAGTGTAGAAAAATTGGCTATGTCCTTTTCGATATGGTGAGGGAGTCGTACCAGGTTCATTCTTAAGTTGAAATTGCATGAAATTTGACCAAGTCTTTTGTGAGATGGTGAGGGAAGCGCGCCACCCTTGTTCTAGGCTAGAAATTACTGATTTTTAAGTCATGTATTGAAGTACAGAAGCATCATTTCAAGGCTCAACTATATATATATATATNATATATATATCCTCTAGAGAACGTGTTAAGAAGCTTTTATCATCTTTTATCATTTTTTAACATAGTAGTCCATAGTTTTATAGAGTTTACCATTCCGTAATTCTTTTTTGGTTGCTTGTAAGCCATTTGGAAGGAAGACAAAGTCTACACTAGGTTTCTTCTCTTCTTTACTCTTTACTTCATATGATGATGGATAAGTATTTATTTTTTCACTTGTCTATGAGTGGCTAAGCTCATATTCTAGGGTTTTGTCCATGGTGAATGGTTGTTGTTGAATAAACTGATTTAATCTAGATTTGATTCTTCATTGTGGTTGTTTGTGTTTACTTGTGTTAAACTATTATTTATAAGACTGATCACCTTATAAGTAATTTGTTGGCTTTCGATTGAACTTGAAAAAGAGAATCGAAAGGGTTAAAGGTAAATACAGAATGGGAATTCAAAGACCCTCAAACCCATTGGTGAGAGGATAGAAGTTGTTGTTAAGGATAGGGATATACCCTTCAACACCGTTTAGTTGAAATACAAGTTGGAATAACCATGTTCCATGCTTCTCCTGCGACCATAGGGATATAGGCGTTAGGGTTCTTGAAATAGTTCCTCGATGCTAGGACAGTGGAAAGAAATGGGATAGTAACTTTCAACTAGCAACCGTAGAAAGAATCGTTCTAGTGAATATGTCTTGGAAACTCAACCTGAAACAAAACATGTGCCATTCCATAGATTTTCATGATCATCGAAGTAAACCAAACTTGCAATCATTTTAGTAGTTTTACATTTAAGCATTTAGTAGTTTAATTTGTCAACCATTTCCCAATTGCTTGTTTTTTTAGATTAGCTTAATAAATTTATAACCTTATAATGATTGAACTGACAAGTCTCTATGGGTACGATAATCGGGGCTTACATTCCTATCTTTCTTGATGACCACGTGCGCTTGGGCGATATCAATTTCTTTGTACTTAAATCCAATTGTTCCATTATTTTAGTTATGCTTCTACTTAATATTATTTTACAGTAGACTAGTCTTAGTAGCATTATGCATTTCCATGGATTTGTTTGGGGTCACTTATAATCCTATGTATTGTGTAACGTCAAGGATGTAAACTCAAGTCATGACACAGTCACAGAGCTATGTCTCCAGCAGCCGCACTTTTTCAGTATGTCCTAAGTATGTTAAGAACCATCTAGGTGAATGTTGTCTGGAAAAGGAGGGTTGTTTTAGTTGTGGCCATCTAGGTAAATAGCTAAGGGAATGCCTAAGTACACTAAGTACTTGAAGGACGTGGTGGCCAAAAAAGTCAGATTGGTGGATGTTCAAACAGTGGCACTGACTGAGGAGTGCATCCATAGGGTAATGAGCAAGATACTGAAAAAAATCAAAGACCCAGGGAGTTTTACCCTCCCCATACAAATTGGTAAAGCTGAGGTGATAAGAGCTCTATGTGATTTAGGGGCAGAAGTTAATTTAATTCCCCTATCTTTGTTTAACACCTTGGGGTTAGGGCAACCGAGACCAACATGAATGATGCTGCAACTGGTAGACAAGTCTCAAGTGGCACTAGATTGAATAATCGAGGACCTTCTCATCAAAGTGGGTAAGTTCATTATACCCGCTGATTTCATCATACTTGATTTTAAAGTTGATGACAAGGTACCCCCGATCTTGGGACATCCTTTCTTGGCCACTGGAGGAGCAATTATAAATGTAAGAAAAGGGACCCTGAAAATGAGAGTCGATGATGAAGAAGAACTCTTCCGGGTCTACCAATAGATTAAACCACCCACACACTACAAAGACCTTTGTAAGGTTAGTGTGTTTTCAGAGTCTAAGTGTGGGGTGA
Source organism: Datura stramonium (assembly GCA_018107945.1). Lineage (NCBI taxonomy): Eukaryota > Viridiplantae > Streptophyta > Magnoliopsida > Solanales > Solanaceae > Datura > Datura stramonium. Next base: position 52,603 of record JACEIK010006953.1, read on the forward strand.
CAGATTCCATAGGTCCACGGCGTCATGAGATGATCACTTTTCAGCCCGAATCTGATGGAGGGCTTTAGTTAGAAAAGAAGTTGGAAGAAGAGAGGGAAAGAGTGGAGGCTGTTCCCTCGAAAAATAAAAAGAGTAGAAGATGGTTCTAGAAAGGGAACACTGGTTTGAGGATGTAGTGAAAAGGAAAGTCCACGTCGTGCCGCGATGTAAAATCAAGCGCTGCTTCGGAGGCAACCCAACGATACCACAGGTACAATTTTATTTTTACTTTGTGTTTAATTTGTTTATTTTCATCTTGTGGTTCTTTTTGGTGGTGAATTTAGCATAGATGGAGGGGAAGTATGAGTACCCTTGGAAGAGAAAGCTAAGGAGCATGAAAGAGGAAAAGTGTGGGGTCGACAACTCACTTGTACCAAATGATTAAAAGCATGTTGTTAGCTAGGCTTAGAGGCCTCAGGGAGTATTTCTCACCCTTGTTGAATTTAAATTTGATGCTTTGGGGACATAGCATGATTCAAGTGTGGGGTAAGGGAAATTTCAAAATTTTGTGCTTAATGATTTTGGGTGAATTTAGTTCTTGATATGGTATTGGTTGATGAAAATTTTTTGAGTTGAGCATGATTCACCCACCCGTTGGTTTTTATTTTCAGTTCTTTTCCGATGGAGGGCACTTTGAACCGATGAATAAAATTTTTCTTTGTCTGTACATGGCTGTTGTAGTCGTAGTTAGGGATTGTCCCCGACGATGGTGGATGACGACCGTCTTGAGGGGAAATTAGTCAATAGGTTTTTACTTTTGAACCCATAGTTGATTAATGTCTTGATGTTCTTGTTATGTGTTATGTATGATTGTGAGATTCAAGTGTTGTAAATATTGAAGCATATGAGCAGTTGTATAACTTTGTTGAGATACCTAGGCTTTTGAATATGACTCGATCTGCTTTAAGCTGAATTTTGCATTCTTGTGATTAGCTAGGATAAGAGCCTGCGGAATTTGTCTTAAAGTGAGCATGTACTGTGAGTGTAAGGTATTTGAATATTCTATGCTATTGTGTAGTGTCTAGAACTTGCCTGGTGTGTATACAAAATGAAATGAGGGATGTGGATTGTAGGAGATGATTTAGGCATTTCTTTGACTGAGCCTAATTTTTATCCCTCTCTTTACCTACCTTGAATGTCTGATCCTAGTTAACCACATTGATCCTTTAGCATATTCCTTGATAACCACAAAATGAGATTATTCCTTTCTTTTCATAAGCCTTGAATTTGATCCAAAAATCCTAAGCGCTGATATGAAATTGCAAAAGATTTAAGAAGTGCAAAGTGAAATAAGAAGGAAAATAGTAGTTGTGGAACTTGAAGAGAAGACTAAAGGTGCACTTGTTTAAAAATGAATAAGAGTTAGTAGGGAGTAAAAGAAGAAAAAGGAGAAATCAATTGTCGCTGAAAGAAAATGGCTCAAAGACTCCATACTAACAACATAAGTGTGCCTAATGAGATGGGGAAACAAAAGAGGAAAATAGGGGTAGAAAAGCATAAAGGTGAAGTCAGAGGATGGAAGTTCTTAAGGAGAGTGTCGTGTATTAAAAGCACTTAGGGAGGATAGTCACTATCATTATCCATAATAGTACCGACCCACCCCCTCGGCTTACATTACAACCAGATAAGTCCTACTTGATCTTACTTTCCATCATTTTTAAATTAGTGGAGTAAAACACTAAGGGCAAGCTTATGGGTCAATACACATGGCATGTGAATTCATTGTGAGAGTGAGCTTATTTATTATCCACATACCCCTACATGTTATAATTTGAAAACATATGAGCAAAAATGGGTAACTCTCTTGTTGTGAGGGCACATGTTTAATGAAGGATAAAATTCATGTCAGATTTCTTGATCGGTTAATTCGCATGAGTTTGTTGAGATTGAGAGTGCATTCTTGAGGCTAGGAAGTCTTAACATAGTTATATTTGATTTTAATGGTTATACCTTGCATGCTATATATTTTTTTACTTGCCATCTAAAACAATTGTTGTAGCCGTAGCTTGAATTATCTTGTTTCAATTAGCTATATGAGAGTCTCACGTGCATGAGAGGTAATAGAGTTGTTAGAGGACGAACAATGATTTAAGTGTGGGGTAGTGATCTTGGGCATAATTACATGCCCAAGTGCTATTTTATAGCTTAATTTAGTCGTGTTTGTCAAATTATGCATTTACATTCTTATGCAATTTTGTGTAAATTTGGGTATGCACTAACCAACATGATTAGTCCTTGTTTATAGGTGTAAAATGCACATGAGGAACTAAATAATGACGGGTGAAGTGAAGGAATGAAGTTGGGAGTGAAATGCAAAAGTTGTCAAGTGTATAATCCATGGAAAGGGTGGCCGCGCCAGGCAGCGTGCCACGATGTGCGTGCGCCGCGCCTAGTGCTGTGCCATGCCTAGGCCATGCGCGCACTACAGGCCATGTCGCGCAGGCCATCGCACAGGATTGGGACCGTGCCATGCCATGTGTCACGCAGGCATTTCGCGTAAGACCTGCCGAGGACGCAAATTCCAGTGGGCTTCCGCGTTACCTCTGTGGCACGGAGGCAAAATGGAGCGTTCACCTCCGTTCCACGGAGCCATTCCATGACAGGCCAAAAAGTGCAATTTTCCCATTTACTATAAATTAAACCCTTAGCTCCTAAAATCTTTTGTCACGAAATATTTTTCTGGAAACTATAGAGGAGCGAAGGGAGAAGTGAAGAACTCACCTAGGGTTCACTAATTTTACATTCTCTTTTACCTATTCTTGTAATTATTGTACTTTAATGATGTTTTTAAGTTATTGTACGAACATGAGTGGCTAAAACCCTTCCCCTAGAGTTGAGGCTACGTGATATGATTGTAATGCATGAATTCATTTTGGTTTGAGTTGTCAATTGTTGTTTCGTCTTACATTCCTTATTATGGTTGTTTTTATGCTTGATCACCATGAAAAAAATACATGTTAAACTAGGTAAAAGATTGAAAGAGTAACCCTAGGAAAGAACATAGGAATGTAGGGAGCGAGATTATCGATATGATTCGCAATTAGGATAAATAATATACCTAAATTGCCTTGCTTGGTTGATAAAATGGGATGATAGCAAGACACCAGCTTAGAATTGTCACTCCACCACTCATAGAAGTAGTTGTGAAGCCAAGTTAGGTTAAATGATTAGAGTTACAAAATTTCCTAATCAAGAGCCCAAACCCCGTAATCCACATCCATGTAGTTGAATTACCCACGAACTAGGATGTCACATCCCCGCTCAACGATGTAGTTGTGAGTCTAGTTTGTCGTGTTTAGAGGCTCGAGAGACCATGAATATCGCATTTCCAAATATGTGAGACAACAATTAATAATTTCATACGTGAACCATTACAAAGTGTAGCATTGCATGATTGTCCGTCCTTAGCTCTAGTTTCTTCATATATTGTTTGCAGATTGTTTTGTGACCACCCCAAAACTTAATTATAATTTACCGAAAACTTCTATAATCAACACTTGTGAAGGTTAATCTTACACTTTAACTTGATAATTCGCTAATTGGTCCAGTCTCTGTGGGTTCGATATCCAGCTCTTAAAAGGGCCACTGTATTACTTGTACGACCACATACGCTTGCGTGTGCGCTGGGCGCAACAAGTTACCTATCATCCTAGGGTTCTGAACATAAAAATGAGTTGAGCATAACATCGAGCGATACATAAGGGAAACATATAAATGAGAATGGGTTGACTTCCCCTAGATACTATTTCTAGAACTTCTTTACTAGAAAACTTAAGACTTGACTTGGCCCTTCACTTACAATCTTCAAGACAAGCCTCATACAAGAATGTAAAAAGGAGTTTTTATACTTTACTCTTTGGCTCCTAGGACTAACAACGTGTGAGGATCAACCTGAAAGGCTCATGACATACCTGTGACTCTAACTAGAGTTGGTCGCCACCCACACTAGGTAACCTGCCTTATAGAGATGGGCGAGCTGTTGATTTGATAACTAGTGAACGGGCTCCACTGTCACCCATTCTAGCTTAAGGACAATCCCTGATTCTGTGTTTGGGCTTACCAAACCCAAAACAAGCATCCCTGCGAATCAAACATTTCCCCGGGTGGTTCCTACCATACCTTTGGCAAGCTGGCCTACTGGATGGAGCTGCTAAAGGGGTGGACAGGGCACGGCCTCTCTGACTGTCTCGCTTGGATAAAGGGAAATCTTTGTGTTTATGACCGAACCGGCTACAATAGAAGCCAACATCTAAACCCGCCAAAAACATTCTTAGGTGGTTCTTCCTCCAGTGCCTACGAATTAGCTAAGTAATCTCCCTCACCTGGGGCTTCTGTCCCCGAACTTGAGCTAAAGACCTTTGCTGGCGTTGAGAGTGACTCCCGCTACTTGACCTTCGCGGGGAACTCTTAAGGTTTTCAGTCCTAGGCATTTTTGTTCCTTCTTTCTTCCCCCTTAAGCTCTCTACCCATATTCGAATCACTAAACTTATACGGGCAAATTTACGCTCCAACACCCATTTATCCTGAAATCAAAGGAAAAGTGCCTCATATCCACATAAATACATCAAAGTCCATGCTATTTTCGTAGTTTTGAGCATCAATAGTGTTATAAATCCACAGCATATCAACACTCTCAACATAAGACTTTTGCATGTCCTCAGGTAAAGAAAAAGAAAAACTAAACACGACGCTCAACTAGAAAATACACTTAAGATACTATAGCCAATACTCAAACAAATTTTTACACTCTTTATATACACTATATTGACCCTTCCTCATAGAACATCATCATCTAATGCATTACAAGCAACATCAAAACATCATATACAGGGATCAATACATGTCATCTAGCTATCAACAGGCAATCAGGTCATCACCAACATTTTTCACACAGACCAATTGTAAAAGAAAACATAACCCATGTACCCTCACACAAATGAAGTCCCCACTCAGATATGAAGTATCAAACACAACATGGGACTAGGCAAATGAAGCACTAACTCTCACAAGGAAGTGTGCAAGTATTATGCATCAGATACCATAAGCTTTCCCTTATTTTCTCTACTCTGGTTTTTCGGATGGTCAAGTTAGGATCTGATATTGGGTAGAATTGCATGCCCAAGTGATACTCAAATGCTTCATTTCGACTTATTTATCTATCGTTATGTGTACATTCTCATGTGATTTGTTGTTAAATGTGAATTTATACTAACCAACATGATTAGTGTTGTTTTGCAGGAAAAAAGGGAATTTTGGGAAGCTAAGATACATGTTGGTAAAGATCTGGAATGGACTTGGAAACAAGGAGTGGAAGTTGACAAGGGAGAGCAGCAAAAATAACGGCTCCGCGATGGAGCTGTGTCACGCTGCCATCGCGGAGGAATTTTGCCTCGAGTGATTTAATTTTGGCAATTTCCAGTGAATATTCGCGTTACCTCTGTGACACGTAGGCAATGCCACGCGATGCACTCTGTATCACGTTGAGTACAATTACTAGGAACATCAATTTCCAGTGAAGGTGCGTGATAGCACCGTGGCACGTTGGCCTGGCTCCGTGATGCAAGCCGTGGCACGCTGAGGTGAAATTGCTGAGGAGCCGACTTCTAGAGAAGGTCCGAGATACCACCATGCCGTTGCTTGTTATTCCGGGAAAAATTCTCAATAGTATAAATAGCACACTTAGG
>JACEIK010006954.1:38968-82426 GCA_018107945.1 Datura stramonium
GGTTCGACATTCCGATTCTTAAAAAGAGCCACTATATTACTTGCATGACCCGTACACTTGCGGACGCGCTTAATGCGGGAGCGAACACCTGGCATGTCCCGATATAGTTAGTATTTCATCTACACCGCACCTCTAGTCTTTCACACTCTTGTTGACAACTTCGATGATCTTGCTATTTTATTTCACTAATTCACCCAATACAATTCACTACAAATTCCCCCCCCCCCCATTTTGTTTGTTTTTATATTAAATCTACATGGTGCAAGCTAACGTCAATTTCTCAACTGACACTTGTAATTATCATTTTCTAGTCCTCGTGGGATTCGACCTCGGAACTCGTCGAGTTACTTATTTTGATACTTCAGCCGTGTATATTCTTCGTATGAAGGATATATTTTGGACATTATCATCAGGTTCGGAAGCTAAGAAACAAAGAAGTAGATTTAGTAAAGGTTTTGTGGAGGAATCAGTATGTCGAGGGAGTTACTTGGGATGCTGATGCAAATATGATGGCTAGATACCCGCACCAATTCCCTCCCGGCTCACTTCCACCTTGAGGTATCAGCTTCCTCCCTAGTACTCTATTCAGTTTCATTTTCAGATCATGTGCCCCAGTTTCTTTCACGTCAACGCATGTATGTATGATTCATGAATTCAGTTCAGCTATGTATTTTAGTCTAGAGTCAGTCACTCCATTAATTTTTAGCGTTAAATGTTCAGTATGTGAGATGTCAGTAATTTTTCCCCATTTTTTTAGTATATTTGTTCACATTCGAGGATGAATGTTCCCAATGGGGAGATATTGTAATACCCTGAAAGTGCCTAAGACTAAACTCAGGAAGTTGAAAAGAAAACAGTAGAAAAAATCTAACATTTCTCTCAGAACGACTTGTGGTACGGGTCGTTGGTGGGTCAAATGACCCGTTGGAGGCACTCGTGGTGAGGGTCTGTAAAATGTAAACTTGGGAGTAACGGGTCTAAGGATGACCCGTTGGTTGTTATAATGAGTCGTGGTAAGGAGGTCATTCTTGTCAAGGTGGGCGACACGAGTCACGACATGACCCGTTGTATGAGACAACGAGTCATGGTATGGTTCCGTTGGGAGGATTTCCAGGAAGTGAGCAGTGGTCACAACGGACGGAAACGATGAGTCATTGGGGCTAGTAATGACTCATCTTCTCCGGTCGTGGTAGTAGAACTGAGTATGGAAAATGGAGTGAAACAACGATCTGAGTAATGACTCATTGGAGCTCAGGACGACCCGTTGTATTGGTCGTTGCTCCGAACAGTAGCCAAATTCTTGCGAATTTAGTAAGGGTAAATCCATAACTTTTAAGCTCCTAAGACCTAAACTACGTCATTTTAAGCTCAGATAAGTGTGTTTTAAGAGGGTTTAACTCATTCTAAGTCTATTCCTCTCCATGCATGCAAGCTTAGTAGTTTCTAAGGGTGATCAAGCTTAGGATTCATCAAGTTCTTCCCAAAATTCCTTTAGGCATTCAAGAGGGTTGTGTAATCAGAATATCCTAGGTATGTAGGGTTATCAATGGGTGTATCCATCCACTTCCATTCCCAATCCCTCTTCAATTTTATGTGATTTCTAAGTTGATGAATCTATGAGGTTTTAACCCAACTTGTGAATTCTCTAAGTATCTAACATGGGTATTCTCTATGTATGTTTCTAATGTTGAATTATGATTCATGGTCATTTTTTATAATGTTTTCAATTACAAATTTATGATTTCAAAGTTTTACAAATAAGATGCCCATCTATGGAAGTTCATGGAAAGATGAGATTATGATCTATATTTCTAGTTATGATGAGATGTTCATGATGAAAGTATGATTTCAAATTACCCGTGTCTATGTTCATGTTTTGAGTAATCAAAGTATATTTCAAGCATGTTTAAGTATTGGGCAAGCCCATATGATCAAGTATGTTTCAGGATTTATCTAAATTTCATGTGATTAGCTCACCACATGGTTTTGGAGTCTAGACTCCCACTCTTGTTCAGCTTGTGGTATGGTTTGAACCAAGGCTCTTCATGTTATGTTTTCAAAATATGTATGTCATGTCTTGATTTCAGCTTCGTTGAAAGAAGATGGTTTAGCTTCGTTGAAAAATAATGGAGAGCATATGCATGTTTTTGGGAGTAGTGTCTAGCACCGAGTATGCTAAGGGTCTGTCAATCCTGTGCATCAGAAGTACATGCCAACATAGGTATGTTCAGATTATTTGGGACCTCCCTTGTGAGCTTCCCCTACCCTCAAGGGGCCTTCAACTTGATATTGATATCATGGTAGCATCCTTAGCCCTGGCAAGGCTTTGGACGGCTCTGTCCACTTAAGTGTAATAGTCGGAACCACGTAAGCTATACCGTGGTAATGTCGGTTATATGACGAGTCTCCCATTTTTCCTCATAATTTCAGTTATGCGTGTTCATTAGTTAAGATATTTTGTTTTCAGCAGGTTGGACCCAATATTCAGTTTTACTTATGATTATTAGTTTTCAGCTTTGGGTCATTTGATTTAGTTATGATATTTAGTTATGTTTAAGTCATCTTTTCACATAATAGCATGCACGCCCTACTCTCAGACTCTTATGATGATATATTTATGATAGTCATGTTTTCACATAATAGCATGCAAGCTCTACTCTCAGACTCTTATGATGAAATGTTTATGATATGCATGATCTCTGATTTTACTTACTTAGCGATTTTACTTACCTTGCATACTCGGTACATTCCACGTACTGACTGCATACTCTATGTTGTATCGTTTCATGATACAGGCTCAGACATTCAGGCTCAGTCTCGCCGCTAGCCAGATCTTCAATGTTAGCACCTCCCAGTCAGAGTTAGTGAGTCCTCATCTTTTGAGGGCCCTTCTTATCAGTTATGTTCAGTATTTTCAGTTTCAGACTTTAGTGAGTTAGTTGGGGTCTTGTCCCAATAATTCGTCGGTAGTAGAGGCTTATCAAACAAAGTATGTATTCAGCTCCATACTTGTGTTATGTATTCAGATGTTCAGATGTTATGAGATTTTCAGACTTCCTCTATGTTATATGTTAGATTCCACATTTAAAATGTTGAGCTTAGATGTTATGTTCATGCCATAGGTCGACTTGGAGCCTCTCAGGATTCTTTTTCCCGTGTCTTGATCTGGGCCTATGTCTGGTTCGTAACATTCTGATAGTCCATGCATACCCTCCATCAGGTCACCAGTCGTATGGCTATTATTTCATCTTTCTCATTTGAAACTACGGTGATTCCTCCCATTTTAGGTACACTTTGCACCGGGCTCACCCAAGTACTTCGGCTATCGGGTACACCAATCCTGCATCCAACCATTTGATGATCTCCTTTTTAACCACATCTTACATAGGTGAATTCAACTACCTTTGATACTCGATGCATAGGGTGTAATCCTCTTGAAGGATAATCTTGTGAGTGTAAATACCCAGAGGTATGCAAATTATATGGGCAATAGCCCAACCAATTGGTTGAATATGCTTTCTTAAGATCGCCTGCAATGCCTCTACTTGATGCTCTTTTAATTTAGCAGAAATGACCAAAGGTTTCTTTTGCACCAAGATATGCATACCTCAAATGAGCGGGTGGATGTTTAAGTTCCAACACCAGAGGTTTAATGATTAATGGATGCGACGCAGGAGTTTGCCGATTTTGTAGATTAAGATCGAGCTTCTTTGGTTGGTAAGAATAGGACTCTAGTCCTATCAATGTGTGACATACTTCTTCAAACGCTCAATACCATTGCCATTGTGATTCAACAAGACGACTTCTAGAGACTTCTCAAAGATCATTTCCTCATAATCTTGTTTGATATTCTCTCTATCAACACTCTCCACCCTAGCATGAGGAGGTTTGCCACCCCTAGTTATTCCATCCCCACATCATCTAACACATTCAAGATTTATGGTGACCGTTTCCACAAGTGGACCCCTCGCATCCATATTCACTCCCAACTCTATTTGAGACACCAATTGATCCATTCTTTCTTCAAAATTCCTAATAAAAATGGCATGAGATTCCACGGTTTGAGTGAGGGCTAATAAATCACTCTTCAACTCCTGGACTCCCAAATTAGTGGAGATCACTCTTTCCAAAATGCTTTCAAGCATGATTTCAATTTTTGAATGGATAGACTCTTCTCTCTCTCAATTTCCCAAATCAACTGCATGTTCATAGTTCTGACCTTGATTCCCATATCCCTGTCCTCAAGAGCTTTGACTTTCTTCTTGATGACCAGGATGGGAACCCGTACCATGAGTTGCCACAACACCCTCCTTTTAATCATTGAGGAAATAAACCTCATCTTCAATATGCTCTGACTTTTCAATTGTTCCAATGGAATTTATACTCCATAGTTTTGTTTCCATCACTTGACTTGTGAGAATTTCAAGAAGTTCCATTATGGCGGTTATTTTTCTAATCTCATACTTCACTTTTCCTTTCTCATTCCTCAGTCATAGTTGCGGAGATGGCACCATTTTCCTCCTCGGCACCCCATGCACGATTTGTTCTAGACACTTTCTCAAGCAAGACTCTAGCAAACTCAATAGTTTGGTCCATTAGACTACCCCCCATCTAGGTTGTTGATGATAGTTTCGTTGCTACAGTCCAACGAGCGATAGAAGTACTGAAGGAGCATGTCATCTAGAAGGCCATGGGTTAGGCATTGTGAAACTTTCCTCTTAAATCTTATGCATACCTCATGGAGAGGTTCCCCATGTGCTTGCTCAAAACTAGTGATCTCATCTCACAATTGTAGCACTCGGCAAGGGGGGAAAATCTGTCAACAAAAGCATCAAGCAACTCATTCCAAGAGGATATTGCCCCGTCAAGAAGCTCTTCAACCACATTGCAGCTTCTCCCTTGAGGGAGAAAGGAAATATCCTCAATCAAATAGATTCTTGGATAACATTGCCCATAGTCAAAGATTGACAAACATTCACAAACTTCTTTATGTGTCGCTTAGCATCCTCATTCACAAGGCGCCCAAATAAGTCCTTTCTCTATAAAATATGAAGCATAGTTCCACATCATGAGCCACTGGCTCATCCTCAACATCTATAAATCCATCCATGCTGCCAATATAACTAGCATGGATCATCTTTATTCTATTCAGTCAACAAACAAAACAAAACAATGTAACAGAAAACAAGATGCAACATGAATGTGAATCAACAAATAACAAATGGCAATCAAATTTCAATTCCCAGCAATGGCGCCATTTTTTATAACGTCCAAAATAACTCTCCCGCTAGGGAGGTGACTATGGTCATCACAAAACAAGTAATCCAATAAAGAGTTGGGGTCAAATCCACAAGGATTGGAGGTTAGATTCACCAAACGTTGTAAATTAATTCACACAAGCATGCATCATATCTAAATAATAAAATAAAATTTGGGGAATAGGTTGAATAACTTCAAATGTAAACTTAAATCAAAACAAGGGGAGAAACAATTATCTCTAGAAAAATGAGAGACTAGGGGTGTGCATTTGATGGAGCATCAATTTGATAGTATTGACACAGAGCCTTATATTCAATTAGTGCATGGGTAGCCTTGGCTTTGGGCTAAACTCTAAGTTTCTCAACCAAAGAGTGTGTCGACTTTGAGTTTTCTCAAACCCCAAAGCCAAAATCTACTACACAACCAAATGATGTTTGAGGAAGGAATTAGACTATTTCTAGCTCTAACCCTTTAATGGAGTTTGAAATGGGTTTAAATCATCTCTAGCTTCAACCCATAGATCAAAAACTCCAATTCCTCACTATTGAAGTCTTACCCAACTTCACTTCTCTTTTTCAAGCAAAAGCAAAGTTAGAGAGCTCAATTAATATTTGCAACCATTAGTTATCTAATTATAACTTGAAGAAATCAATAGATCCATGCTTTCTACTCAAATCTAAGATCAATTAATCAATACCAACTTAGATCTAAACACCCATCATCCATACACACCCCTAGAAGGGAATTTAGCTACTCATAATTAACAAAAGAGAAATTATACCAAGGGAAATTTCCTCAATTCCATTCATCATTACCAAATAAAATCAATTCTCAGCTTTTGAGCCTTCAACAATGGTGCTTTTCTCAAAGAGAATGAAGAAGAAGAACAAAAAATGTACTATCTCTATCACTTTCTACAGTATTTCTCTATGTTGTACCCTCTCTCTTCTCTAATATGTTCTCTTCTACAAATGGGTAAAATTCCTTTATAAATTCCTCACACAGCTATCCAAAAATTCCCTTGGAAGCTTCTTAGGTATATGTTTGCCCTTCTGGATGATTTTTCCCTTCAAAAGTGATGCGGGTTAGTTACGCTGGCACTTGCGCTTTGTAGGTGCTAATGTGCGGCTCTCAGATGCCGCTTTAAGCCTAGGAAATCCTCCTTCTAAACTATTTGCATTAACACTTACGGTCCGTAGATACCAATCTGCAGCATACATGTCTGGTTCCAGCAAATTTCTAGATCTTCCTGCGTGGAACCTGCTAAATGTAGATGTAGACTTGTGGCATGCATGTCCTTATTTTCCTTCCAGCAAATTGCTTACAGTTCAATTCCTTTATCCTCTTTGTCTTAACTAAATGCTTGCATAAAAGAGTAGAAAAGGCATAAAACATATCTAAATTGTGTTAAAACAAAGTAATAACTCATCCTTAAGAGCCACATGAGTTGGTAAATTACCAACTCAACACTAACCGACTTACTTGAATCAACCTGAGGCCCCTCAACGACCTAAGCTACCACCGAGTCACGTCTAGCATCCACAACTATCAAACAACAGATAATAAAAAGCAAACAACCATAATATAATATAAATACAATATATGTAGACATGCCAGTTCACAATCCTACCTTGTTGGGGAGACAGCTCGCGGCCTTATAGGTGTAACGGCATGTACTAGCCAAGTGCACTAAAAAATCTCAATAGCCCCACACTCACAGTACAGTCAATAATGCACTTGAAACACTCAACAGCCATACACTAGCCTCATAACAAGTTGTACAAGATCCATGTATGTTGGAATAACTCATCAGTCAAAAAATCTCACATGTATAATCCCCAAACGCAAGCATAACCATTACGGAGCCGGCTACTACGGCCACTTTGGTCAGCTACGCCTCGGGCTCAACCCTAGTTGGAAACACTAAAACATCCATTGGGTATTGATGAGCCCTCTAAGGCATTCTTATCAACAAACAAGAACACACATATAATAATATAGCTACATATTTGGGAAACACAACAACAACTTAGTCTAACTACTGCCACCATAGAATCTATTGTTAGAACTTAAGTTCTATACCTCTTACATTCTCAAAGTATTGTCAAAGGATCATAGCCTAACAACTCTACTTATCGAGCTTTATATACAACTAAAGGATACTATAAATAAAATCAACCATCTAAGCATAATGATAAGTTGGTAATTTACCAACTCATTGGCTCTTAAGCATGAGTTATTACTTTGTGTGAACGCAAATTAGAATAGTTTTCGGCCATTCTTCTATTTTGTACAGGCATTTCATTAAAACAAGTATGATGAAGGAATTGGACTTGAAGAAATCAATTAAAGGAAAAACATGTGTTCCACAAGTAAGTACCTACATCTCGCAGGTACCACACAGATGGGACTGGAAGCTTGCTGGTAAAGGACCTGTGTGCCATAAGTCGGCACATGCAATTCACAGATACCACGCAGAAGGAGTTGAACAAAGACAGCCTAGACTCATTGATACATCTGTGAACCACACATTCGCACCTGCGTAGTGCAAGTGAGTCGCGTCTCCTTTGCAAGGCAAAATTATCCAAGAAGGCAAGCACGTACTTGAGAAGCTTCCAAGGGAATTTGGGGGATTTGTGCAAGGAATTTATGTAGATTTCTTTACCCCTTTTGGAGGAGAGGACATTACATTATATAGAACATTGAAGGGGAGAGAGTGATAAAGAGTACAATTTTACACTTTCTTCCTCATCTTCATTGTGAAAGAAGACCATTGTTGCAGATTCTAAGTTTGAAGTGATCTTAATTACTCAATATGATTGGCTTTGAGGAATTCTCTGTTGGTATAATTTCTTTCTTCAATTATGAGCAGCTAATTTCCCTTTTAGGCGTGTGTGTGGATGATGGGTGTTTAGATCTAAGTGGGTATTGGCTAATTGATCTTAAATTAGATTAAATTGCATGGATCTATTGATTTCTTCAAGTTATAATTGAAAAATTAATGGTTGCAAACAATAATTGAGCTCTTTAACTTTGATTTTGTTTGAGAAAGGAAAGTGAAGTTGGGTAAGACTTCAATAGCGAGGATTTGAAGTTTGTAATCAATGGGTTGGAACTAGAGATAGTCTACACCCAATTCAAACTTAATTAAAGGGTTAGAGCTAGAAATAGTCCAAACCCTTCCTCAAGCATTGTTTGGTTGTTTAATAAATTTTGGCTTTGGGGTTTGAGAGAACCCAAGTAGACACACTCTTTTGGTTGTGAAACTTAGAGTGTATCCAAAGCCAAGGCTATCCATTCACTAATTGAATCTAAGGCTCATAGTCAATACCTATCAAGTCGATGCCCCATCAAATGCACACCCCTAGTCTCTAATCTAGCTAGCAACAATCATTTTCTATGTGTTGTTTTTACATTTTCATTTGATATTAGTTCAGACTAATCCCTCAAAAATTTTACTTTACGTTTAGATGTGATGCATGCTTGTGTGAACTAATTTACAACATTTGGTGGATCTAACCTGCAATTATAGTGGGATATGACCCCAACTATTTGTTGGGTACTTATTTTGCAAATGACCATTGCCACCTCACCAACGTTATTAAAAATATCACTGTTGTCGGGGATTGGAATTTGATTGCTATTTGTTGTTTGTTGATTCACATTTTTATTGTGTCTTATTTTCATTTATGTAGTTTTGTTGTTTTTGTTGACTAAATAGGATAGGATGAGTTGTGGCGATGAGAGCTGCGTCATTCACCTACCTCTAATGGAGGGAAATGTCGTCTTCTATATCACTAGCACTATGCTTCACCTTTTACAGATAAAAGGCTTATTTGGGGGCCTCGTGAGCTAGGATGCTAATCGACACATAAATAAGTTTGTGTATGTTTGTCAGTCACTGACTATGGGCAATGTTAGCTAATAATCTATACGGTTAAGGTTATTCCCTTTTTCCTTGATCGGAGAAGCTGCATTGTGGTTTGAAGAGCTTCCCGGTGGGGCAATATCCTCTTGGAATAAGTTGCTTGATGCTTTTCTTGATAGATTTTTCTCCCTTGCCAGATGTTACAATTGAGAGATCAGATTACTAGTTTTGAAAAAGCATATGGGGAACCTCTCCATGATTTATGGACAAGATTTAGGATAAAAGTTGCATAATGCCCAACACATGGCCTTCTGAATGACATGCTCCTTCAATACTTCTATCGCTTGTTAGACTCTAGCAACAAAATTGTCATCAACAACCTAGTTGGGGGTGCTCTAATGGACAAAAATTCTGAGTTTTCTAGAGCCTTGCATGAGAAAGTGGCTAAAACAAATCGTGCATGGGTGCATAAGGTGCCAAGAAGACAACGGGTGCCACCTGCGCAAACATGATTGAAGAATGGGAAAGGAAAAGAGAAGTATGAGATAGAAAAATGGAAGCCATAATGAAACTTCTTGAAATTCTTACTAGGAAAGTGATGGAAACAAAAGTATGGAGTGTGAATGCCATTGGGACAGTGGAAAGGATAGAGAAATTCGAAGATGAGGAATAATTTCTCAATGATGAAAAGGAGGATGTTGTGAAAAATCACGGTATGGGTTCCCATCCCAGTCATCAAGAAGCAAGTAACAGCTCTTGGATATAGGGATATGGGAATCAAGGTCAGAACCATAAACACGCAGCTGATTTGGGAAATTGAGAGAGACAAGAGTCCATACATTCAAAAATTAAAGTCATTCTTGAAAGAGTGTTGGAAAGAGTGGTCTCAACTAATTTAGGAGTCAAGGAGTTGAAGTATGATCTATTAACCCTCACTCAAATCGTGGAATCTCATGCAATCTCCATTAGGCATCTTGAAGAAAGAATAAATCAATTGGCATCTCAAATTGACCAAGAGTGAGTGTGGATGTGAAGGGTCCACTTGTTAAACGATCACCAAAAATCCTGAATGTGTTGGGTGTTGTGGGGATAACATAACTAGGAATGGTAAACCTCTTCGCACTAGGGTGGAGAGTGTTGATGAAGAGATTATAGAACAAGATTATGAGGCAATGCTCTTTGATGAGTCACTAGAGGCCATTTTGTTGAATCATGATAGCGAGGGAATTGAGGGATATTAAGAAGTGTGTCATGCTTTGATAGAATTAGGGTCCTATACTTACCAACCAAAGAAGCTCCATCTTGATCTAAAAAATGGGCAAACTCCTCCGTTGTAGTCATCAGTCATTGAAACTCTTATCTGGAACTTAAACCTCTACTTGCTCACTTGTGATATGCATATTTTGGTGCAAATGAAGCCTTTACGGTGATCATTTTGGCTAAATTAGAAGAGTGGCAAGTAGAAGCTCTGCTGGCAGTCTTAAGGAAGCATATTTGAGTAATTGGTTGGACTATTACTAATATAATTGGGATACCTCTGGGTATTTGCACTCATAAGATTAACCTTCAAGAGGACTGCACCCCATCCATCGATCATCAAAGATGGTTGAATCCACCTATGCAAGAGTGGTTAAAAAAGAGATTATCAAGTGGTTGGATGTAGGAGTGGTATTCCCAATAGCCGAAAGTACTTGGGTGAGCTCAATGCAATGTGTACCTAAAAAGGAGGAATCACCGTAGTCCCGAATGAGAAAGATGAAATGATAGCCATATGATCAATGACCGGATGGAGGGTATGCATGGACTATCAAAAGTTGTACTCATGGATCAAGAAAGATCATTTCCCTATCCTATTCATGGATCAAATGCTTGAACAACTAGCTGGGCGAGAGTATTATTGTTTCCTTGATGGATATTCGGGGTACAATAAGATTTCAGTTACCCCGAAAAACCAAGAGAAAATGACTTTAACTTGTCTCTATAAAACATTTGCATTCAAAAGAATGTCGTTTGAGCTTTGCAATTCCCCAGCCACATTACAAAGATGTATGATGTATATCTTCTCAGGTATGGTGTAGGAAACCATGGAAGTCT
The DNA here is from genome assembly GCA_018107945.1 of Datura stramonium. NCBI lineage: Eukaryota > Viridiplantae > Streptophyta > Magnoliopsida > Solanales > Solanaceae > Datura > Datura stramonium. The sequence continues at coordinate 50,190 of JACEIK010006954.1, forward strand.
TCATGGAAGACTTCTCTATTGTGGGAGATTCGTTTGAATATTACTTGTCTCACTTGAATGATGTTTGAGGCGATGTGAAGAAACAAATCCAGTCCTAAATTGGGAGAAATATCACTTAATGGTGAAAGAGGGTAATTTTTTGGGGTGATAAAATTTCAGAGAAAGAAATAGAGGTGGACCAAGAAAAAATTGAAGCTATCTCTAACCTACCTCCCCCCAACCCTCCACCCTCAAAAATCGTGAAAGAGGTAAGGAGTTTCTTGGGTCATGCAGGTTCATCAAGGACTTCTCAAAAGTGGCTTACCCATTGTTTATATTATTGGAGAAGGAGGCTACATTTCATTTTGAGGACACTTGTATGAAGGCATTCCTTTATTTGAAAGAGAAACTCATATCAGTTCCTATCATCATAGCACCTGATTGGTCGAAACTATTCTAATTAATGTGTGATGCTAGTGGTGTTGCTTTAGAGGCTATGCTTGGGAAAATAAAAGATAAAATCTTCCAACGATATACTATGCTAGCAACGCCCTGATGAAGCTCAAACAAACTACACAGTTGCGGAGCAAAAGTTGCTTGCGGTTGTATTTGCTTTTGAAAAGTTTTGAGCTTATCTGTTGGGTACGAAGGTTATGGTTCATACATATCATGCTGCACTCCGATGCCTTATGACAAAAAAGATTCTACACCCAGACTCATCCGATGGGTTCTCTTGTTGCAAGATTTTGATTTTTAAGTAAAAGATCATCGGGGGTGTGAAAATCAGGTGGCTGACCACCTTTCCCGATTATGGGAAGAAGGTAGGCTCATTCTTATGGGAATACATATATTCTAGTGGTTGTAGGCTATGTGTCAAAATGGGTGGAGTCCAAGATGCTACCTAACAATGAAGGGAGAAGTGTGATTACATTATTACGGAAACATATATTATCTCAGTTTGTCATCTTTCGTGTCATCATAAATGACGGGGTTTCTCATTTTTGTAATCGGTTGTTCAGTGCATTGCTTGACAAATATGGGGTGAAACATAAACTCGCCACTCCTTACCATCCCCAAATGAGTGGCAAAGAGAAGGTATCTAATAGGGAGATCAAATCCATCCTAACAAAGACAGTAAATGCGAACAGAACTGATTGGGCTAGGAAGTTAGATGATGCACTTTGGGCATACCAAATTGCTTTCAAAACACCCATTGATATGTCTCCCTATCAGATGGTCTTTGGTAAAGTTTTTCATTTACCTGTAGAACTAGAATATAAGGCTATGTAGGCATTGAAGAGATTGAATCTTAATTGGGGAAGAGCCGCCCATGCGAGGGTTGAGAATCTTAATGAGATTGATGAGTTCAGGATGTGAGATTATGAGAATACTTCTCTATACAAGGCTCGAATGAAGCAATTCCATGATTAGAAGATATTGAAAAGGGAATTTTCTTCAGGAGATTGAGTGCTTCTATTTAACCCGAGTCTTGGTTTATTCTCGAAAAAATTGAAATCCAAGTGGTTTGGCCCATTCAAAGTGTCACAAGTTTTTGCAAATGGAGCCATTAAGCTTGAAGGGGAAGACAGGCTGAAGTTTAAGGTAAATGGACAACAAGTCAAGAAATATCTGGTATTCCTAAAGAGGTCAACCTAATTAGGGTAACTTACCTCGATGAGCCTTAATGTGAGGTATTTTCATCATACCATGATGTTAAATCAAGTGCTTCTTTGGGAGGAAACCCAAAGTATTCATTTTTCTTTCAATTTTTTTCTTCACTTGTTTTTTTGTTCTTATGCTAGGTATGCTTCTAGCTCAACACAAGCTATCTTAGGAGATGTATGGAGGGCGTCTGTGGAAACATCTGTGAGTCGCATATGGGGTTCTGTGGCACGCAGGTGCAATGCACTCCCTAACCAGAGACTCAGCAAAAACTTGATCTCATTCAAGACACTGTGCCCTTCCCTCTGCACCAGCATGTCCTGGCTCGCGGTTCGCAGGTGCCGCGCATGCAAGGAACCAAATAGATCTTGCTTGGGTTTTAAATTTGGGAGCTTTGTGAGGAGCATATGACACGCATGTCTCGACATGCAGCACGCAGTTCTGGTGCATGGGTCAGCCACAATACCTGAAAGAAAACCTTCCAAAAATCATGCATTTGTGCAGTATCTGCAAAACACAGATCAAAACATGCAGCACACAGGTCCAACGCTTGTCCTCAGACAAATCACTGAAGCTCCTGATGCATAATTTTCTCTTCACACCTACGTTACTAATAACGTCCAAAAACACTTCTCCAATAAAGAAGGTGGCTACGGTCGTTGACAAAAACAAATTTTTCAATGAGTGTCAGGGTCGAATCCCATAAGGATTAGGGTTAGATTATCCAAATGTTAATCAACTCACACAAGTAAGTGTCATGTCTCAATAATGTAAAGTAAGAATTGGGGGAAAAGTGTAAGCAAGTATCAATGTCACGACCCGAACAGAGGCCCGGATCATAGACAAGGGACAAGAGACCCCGAGAGACCCCAAGTCGACCCATGAAATAAGCATACAACTAACTCACTCATTAAACTAAAGAAAACATGAATATAATCTCAGCATAAGTCTAATTCAACATCACATCAGAATAACTTTCGAAGCTACACATACATAAGTTTGAAAGCCTCTAATCTGGATGAGTTGATGAGACAAGACCCCAACTAACTCAATAATACTGAAACTGGAAATACATAAAGGAAAATGATAGTCTAGTCCTCGAAGGATGAGGATTCACCAATCCGAGCATATACTAACTCTGAATAGCTGTCTAACAACGGGGCTGAAGCTGCGAGCCGAGTCCTATATCATGAAATAATACAGCATAGAAAGTATGCGGTCAGTACGTGGAATGTACTGAGTATGCAAGGTAAGTAAAGTTGCTCAAGTAAAGTAAATCATTTAAAACAATTCATAACATATCATAAGCTTCCAAGTATAAGAAAAAGGTCTATATGCATTCCTTCTAAAATCGTAATCTTATCATACATGAGCATGCATAGCTTTATAACATCATGACTGACTCGAATAACTCAAACCTGAAACATAACATTTATATTAAAAGCTGAACAATGAGTCAAACCTTTCTTTTAGAAAATGCATGCGTAAGATAACTTTCATGAGTAACAAATATGCAAATCTGAATAGTATAGACAGTGGGAGACTCATCACTTAAACCGACATACCATGATAGAGCNATACCATGATAGAGCTTACATGGTCCCAACTATCACACTCAAGTGGGTAGAGCTGTCCATAACCTTTCCAGGGCGATGGATGATACCATGATATCGATATCAAGCTCAAGGGCCAATCGGGCTAGGGATAGCTCACAAGGAAGGTCCCAATAATATATATGTATCAACCTACGTTGGCGCGTAGTTATGGGCATAGGGTAATCGAACCTTAACCTGATCGGTGCTAGACTCTTCTCCCAAAAACATGCAATGCTCTACATCGTATATAACGAAGCTCTACATCGTCTATTGACGAAGCTCAACATCATCTATTGACAAAGCTCAAGATGAAATCATGCATAACTCAACATCGTATGAAACGAAGCTCAACATTTTGCCTTTGACAAAGTTCAATAATGACATACATCTCAATTACGAATTCATGCATATGAGAAGCTTTATTTCAAAACATACCACAAGCTCAAGTATAGGTGGGAGCATCTATTCCAAATCATGCGGAAAGTTATATGTAGGAATATTTAACTCAACATACCACAATCTAGAAATTATGAAAATTTGGAAGACTTCGCTCCAAACAATGTGGTAAGCATATTTTGGGAAAATATCATTTTAAATCAATCATGTGGGCATTGCCCAAAGCTTTATCCTACTTGGATCTACTCAATTCATTTTGAAAATAATATTATAATCATGGGTAGCTTTAGAAACATGTTTTTCATCATCAAATTTCATCATCGTCATACATTAATCACCATTCTCTTCTTTCATGAACTTCTCATCCATGGGCATTCAATTTTATAATTTAGAAAACATAATTTGGAGTGATAATAATTTAAAAATCTGCCCAAACTTCAAAATTCATCAATATAAATAAAATCTAATCATGCCCATGTATATAGATTGAAGAATTATGCAATTGGGTAAAAAACCCATACTTGATCATAGGAGATTTATCATCATTTGATAGAAAATTGGGCATGGGTGTGAAAGGGAACACCCACTCATAACCTTACATACCTGAGAATAGCTGGTTCTTAACTTCCCTAGATTGCCCAAGAGGAAATTGATGAAGAACACCTTGAAATCGCCTAAATAACCCTTCTATCACCTCCCCAAACCTTTGCATGCATGAATGAGGACTTAGGCTAGTCAATTCCCTCTTAAACCACCCTTTCAGATGTTAAAACGACGTAGTATAGGACCCTGGACTTAGGAATTACGGAAAAGCCCTTACATAAATCATAGAATTTTGTTGACTGCTAGTCCCCACGAGGGACTGGACGACTCGTCTACAGGGACCACGACTCGTGGCCTAAGTCGTGAGGTACACTGCCAAAATTCCACCCCGGTACCCCACGAAGGCCACCACAAATCGTGGTGAGTGACCACGAATCGTGGTCACCATCCATGGTCTACACTACCCAACTATCCTTGCCTAGCATCCAGTCCAGGCCACGGGTAACCTCACAAGTCGTGTGGCCTGACCACGACCCGTGGTCATGCCCGTGGTGACCCCCAGACCAATCCACCTACCAGATTGACCACGAGTCACTTCACGACTCGTGGTCATTCCTCACGAGCCACTTCACGGTTCGTCTTGTGACCTGGTGCAAAATTTCATCTTTTCACCGTTTGACTCCCGGGTCTGATCCTTGGGTTCCCGGGGTATAATAATCAATTTCAAAAGTAAATGCAAAGTAGGAAAAAATGATTTGTTTCTAGCAATGAGAGGAACTAAGGGTGTGCATTTGATAGGGCATTGACTTGATAGGGATTGATTAAAAGCCTTAAATCCTATTAGTGCATGGATAGCCTTGGCTTTGGCTATATATTATGTTTTCAACCAAAAAGGGTGTATTTACCTTGGGTTTTCTCGAACCCCAAAGCCATAAACAACTAAACAACCAACAATGTTTGAGGAAAGATTAACTATTTCTAGCTCTAACCCTTTGATGGAGTGTGAATTTGGGTTAGGACTATCTCTAGTTCCAACCCATACACCAAACACTCCAATTCCCCACTATTGAATCCTTGCCCAACCTTACTTCCCTCTTTCAATCAAAAGAAAAGTTAGAAAGTTTAATCAATGTTTGCAATCATCAATTATTAAATTAAAACTTGAAGGAAATAATAGATCCATGCTTTCTAATCGAATCTAAGAACAATTAATCAATACCACTCTAATCAAAACACCTACCATGCACACACCCCTAGCAAGAAATTTAGTTACTCACTATCAAAGAGAGAAATTATATCAATAGGGAATTTCTCCAAACTCATCATATTAAGTAAATAAATTCAATTCTAGCTCAAGGTCTCCAAAATGGTGGTTTTTCCGACAAAGAAGAAAGAAAAAATGTACTCTCTCTATCTCTATGATGTACTCTCTATTCAATGTGATTTCATTATATGTACAATTGGGGTAAAATCAGCATAGCACAGTTATCCAAAAAATGCCCTTGGAAGCTTCTCAGATACACTTGTGCCTTTCTGGATGATTTTGCCCTTCAACCAATGACGCAGGTCACTTGCATGGCACTTGCGTTTCACAGATGCCAATATGTGGCTCACAAGTCACTTCTTAGGCTTAGGCAGTGTCCTTTGCATGTCATATGCAGTTACATATGCAGTCCACAGATGCCAATTTGCGGCTCGCATGTTTGGCTCAACAAATCTCCATCTTTATCTACTTAGCACTTGCATTTCGTAGGTGCCCATATGCGGCACGCATGTTCCTTTCCTTCTAGCAGATTGCTTTTAATACAATTCTTCCATTTTATTTGTCTAAGTTAAATGTCTACACAAAGAAAAAAAGGCATAAAACCTTCCTAAATGTGTGAAAACAAAGCAATAGCTCATGCCTAGAAGCCAAATGAGTTGGTTAATTACCAACTCATTAGTTGTGCATGCTACTATATGAGTAACGCATGTATGAAGCAGTAAGTCTGGGACTACTGACCACCACACACGTTGGACCTATGTTCCACAGAGAAATATCTATGGCACGCATAAGCTTAACAGTTCCTTAACCTTCAGTTCTCAAGTCGTCAACCCAATTTCAAGTCAAATTTAAGAAATTAAAAACTCTAACAGGTTCTCAAACTTATCCGAAAGACACACTAACAATACTAACATCTATTCAACCACTAAAACTACTCAACAACTTCCCTTAAGAAGGACATTACCCCATCCATTATCAGGAAACGTCGAGTCACCATTTCAACTTCTATCATCAATAGCATGTTCACTCACACAACCTAAAACTCATAAGTAATGATTACATTTCATCAACAATTGACGAGAATAATAGAATCCCAATCAAATCATATCAACATTACCAAACAAAGATAAAGTAATGATAATTTTTTTCAGAAAGACATCAGGCAATCTATCATCGGAAAAAATCAATCATCAGAAGCAAATGGGCTACTCAGATTTCACCCTCAATTACAATTTCATGGTATAAATCATCATTTTTAGGCATACAAGGTCACACGAAATAATAATTCACATACATTTGTCAATTTCAAGCCCCCCACATATATCCACAAAAAATTAATTTTAAGATAAACGTGGAGAACACACATTGGGGAAATGGGGGAAATGACACCTTCATTTAAGAACAATAATGCTCTACAAACACATTAAAAATGAAAATTTAAGCATAAGAACATACCAAAGTAGAGTAAGAAGAAATGGGTAGTGGAAAACTTGAGCTTCACAACAATAGCTATGATGATGGAGCTGACCCAACTTTTCTAAAAATGGTGTAGTGTGGTTGTGATGGAAGGTGAGAGATAATGTGAGATTTATAGTTGACGAAGGTAGGTAGTTGTATGGAGTAAATGGGGAGTGAGTAGATAGGTAAAAAGGAAGTGAAAATGGAGGCTAATGGCTGAAAATCAAGCTTTTTAAAGTGGTGGGGAAGGTTGAAGGTCGCGGGTCATGAGCTGGGTCGGCTTGGTCAAATGGGTTGGTCAACCTTTTCTACCTTTTCATACTTGCGTATACGTTGGATATGTGGCTACAGAATGGGATCTGCAAGACGCATGTCTTGCACAGGTGAGGCTCAGGTGTCCAGTTCACTGCCCGGGACCTACGTTGAACATGCGTGTTGAAGGTCCTTGTAAGCATTTCGTAGGTGGCGTGTAGGTACCCTGATTTTGGAAAATTTTCTTCCAAGTATTCTGGATCCATCCTATGTCGCACCTGTGTTTTGCAGATTGGGACCTGCATTTCACAGGCCCAGTACATACGCTCCACTTTGCTTCCTTTAACTCTTGCCACAATCCTACATCCTACAACAACAAAAACAACAAAAATGTGAAGTAAAAGAAATTTAAAGACACTTGGGTTGCCTCCTAAGAAGCGCATGATTTAATATCACGACTCAGCAATATCACCTCAATTGCTAATAACGGGTCCGGAGGCTCAACCTCCTTATAAGGGACCTCCACCAACTCGTCCTTAGCATCAATCACAACCACCACCTTGCACTCATATAGGGGTTTATTGGCTTGCACACATTGAATGTAACCTCATCGCCACCGACTCAGAATTTCAGCTCTCCTAGCTCGCATCCACAAGAGCGAGTCCGGTAGCCAAGAATGGGCGCCCAAGATGATCAGCACTTTGAGGTCTACATCAAAATCTATCACCATAAAGTCTGCGGGGAAGATCAATGTATCCATTTTAACTAACACAACATAAAGGAATCCCACCGGATGTTTGATGGAGCGATCGTCCATGAGAAACCTCATAGAAGTAGGCTTGAGATCTCCCAAACCTAACTTCTTGAAGATCACAAAGGGCATCAAGTTGATACTCGGCCCCAAGTCGCATAAAGCCTTGTTTAATAAATATACACTAATAGTGCAAGAGATTGTGAAAGCTCCTAGATCGTCTCTTTTTGGGGATAAATTACTGATGTGACACCTCCACTGTGCCCATATCAATTACCCTCTTCTTTTTCAATAGCTCCTTCATGAACTTTGCATAATCGGGCATCTACCAGCGGAATATTTACGGACAACTTGCTAAACATATTAATGAATTTCTTGAACTAGTTATCCTCTTTATTTTTATCAGCTACTGGGAATAAGGAGGCGGGACTTTAGGCACCTGGCCTTTAACAATTAGGGCCTCCTTTCCTGCTTCATCATCACTCATCACTTAAGGAGGAGTATCAACCTCTTCCTCCTCCACTATCTTGTCATCATCAACAACAATAGGTGCACTCGGCACCCATCATTCTTCTTTGGACCAGCATTCATATTGGGTTTATCACCCGCATTTGCAACTCTTTTCCACCTAGTAACAATTGTCATGCAATGGACATCATTCTTCGGGTTTGGCATATTGTCACTAGGGAGAGTGCCCTTCATTCGAGGGTTCATTTGTGCAGATAAGTGGTTCATTTGTGCCTCAAGGTGTTTAATGGATGTTGAGTGAGAACTCACTGTTTGGGCAATATTGGATACCTTCCCTTTCAACTACTTCACTCTATTATCCATTGATTCTACTTTCTTCAACACCCAAGCTAGCATGTCCTCAACCTTATAATTTATCGGGTCACTAACACTTAGTTGCATTGGCACTACATCAGCCTTTGGAGGAGGGATGTATGGATTTGAAATTCGGGGATTGTACCTATCCCCTTCTCTTTCGAGCTCACGATTTCTCCATCGATTATCCCTCTCTCTCCAACCTTGGTCCTCATGATGTCTTTAACCTTAGTTCCCATCACAATGATACCAAGGGCCTTGATTTTGTAATGCCCCGCAAACTCAAAGACTAGATCCAGAACTTAAATCAGAAAATTCAAAAATATGTAGAAAATGTATCAGGACAATCCACCTAACGAGTCATTGTGAGACCTAACGACTCGTTAGGTCAGTCGTGGGAGGAGGAATTAGAAGTGTGAAGTGAGAAGCAGTGTACTTGACGGATGGTGACCACGAGTCGTGGTTACTTGTAATGACTTGTCATGTCCCCCATTATTAGCCCTAGTCAGTTGTTAGGCAGTGCACCTAACGGGTGTCACCACGAGTCATCATCAGTGGCAACGACTCGTGGTCAAGCTTAGTATAGAACTTCAGAAGTGAGGCAGTGAGGTCCACGACTGGTGACCACAAGTCGTGGTTAGTGACCACGAGTCGTGGTTAGTGACTATGACTCATTAGGTCCCTCGTGGAGACCTACAGGGGAATTCGGGCAGTGTACTCAACGGGTGTGACCATAAGTCGTGGTCAGTCACCGTGACTCGTTAGGTCACCCGTTAGGGTCACCTGATAGTTTTTCCAGCATTTTTATATGGTTTATTTTGTAATTTCTTGTTCTCCTAAGCTTTAAACTATGTTGTTTTGAGCGTAAATTCAGACTTATTAGAGGGTTTGGACGGTTCCTGCCCTCATTTTCACGTTTACTCTCAGAAAAACTTATCAAAAGTTCTCTCAAGAAACTCTCTAGCAAGCTTAGGGTTTGCCTTCATCGCAGCAGTTCAGGTCTTCTTCTTCGGGGAATTTTTAGTCAGGTATGTGGGAATTCAACAAGGGAATTGTCCTTTCCTTGTGTCCCCCAAAATCCTCCCATAATTTCCCTATCAGTTTAGCCCTGAGTTCTTCGAATATGAATAAATTTTTATGTTGGTTTTCGTTAATTTCAATTGGGATGATATCTGTGTTTATTATTCATATGATCTTCATCAGTTCCTAAGTAAATTGTTGTTATTCTTGCCAAGGTGATTTACAACCCTAAATTATCGAGTAAAGATTATTGTGTATTAAATTCTGTCTAGTTTGTGAAGTATGTTTTGGGATGAATTTCCTAGTAATTCTCATTATATATATACTCATTATATATATATATATATATATATATATATATATATATATATATATATATATATATATATACTCGAGCAATTATTCTATTGATAAGAATGATTTTAGCCTTGTTGGATGAGATTCCTTTAACTCTTGAAATTTCACTATTTTTATGAAATTCCCGTGTTGTTGGAATGAGTTGAGTTCTCTATTAGCTGCTAAGTAGTTTAATTTAGATAGAATGTAGAACCTCTTCGTAAATTTACAAAAAGTGTCAACCGATCGCCTTGATTTTAGTCTTTTCCCGAGGTGTCACAGCCTCCCAAATATTAGAATCGACTCAAAATCTAGTTTATTGGTCCATTAGGTGGTCAGTGACATTTTAGATATTATATAGTTCCGACCAGCCGCAGACTTACCAGTTTACAATTGTTCTTAGACGATTACGACGTCCCAGATAAGCAACAACTGCCTAGAACTCGCCAGAATTTGGTCCGATAAGACTTCAAGGTACTTTCGGGGCTTATATGTCCCTGACTAGTATTGGACCCTAATTTCGAGCTATCAGCTTAGTAGTTCAAGATAGGTTTCCATTAGGAGTAGATGATCTTGGGCCGAATTATATGCCCAAGTGATACTCAAATGCTTCATTTCGTCTTGTTTATCTATCGCTATTTGTACATTCTCATGTAATTTGTAGTTAAAATGTGAATTTATACTAACCAACATGATTGGTGTTGTTTTTATGAAAAATGTAATTTTAGGAAGCTAAGATGCAAGGTGAAAATCGAAAGGACTCGGGCGAGCAAATGGAAAAGGCCAAGGAAAAGCAAAAGAATTAAGGCTCCAGCGATGGAGCCGTGGCACGCCATCGCTGAGGCATTCTTCCCCGGATGGGTTAATTTGGCAATTTCCAGCTGAAGCCCGCTGCTCCGTGGCACGCGTTGGGCATATTTACTCGAACATCAATCTCTAGAAGGGTTCGCGTCGCCGTGGCACGTTGGCCAAGCCCTGCATTGCATGTTGTGGCACGCCGAGGAGCAAAAGCCGAAGGACCGAATTCCAAAGGAGGGTCCTAAGGCTCCGTGTGTCACTGAGGCGTTGTTCGCGATGCATTCGTGACACGCTTTCTTATTATTCCGGAAAAATTCCCACTCAGTATAAATAGCATACTTAGGTTCATTTTTATTAATTCTGACTTAGTTGAGCAAGGACGGGTTACAGCAACCGAGGGGACAAAAATCTTATGGTTCTTCTATCTCTTTCTCCTTTATTTCAATTGTTTGTATGATTTATACTCATTTGATGATGTTTAATCCACAAATGAGGCCAAATTCACTTTGCCGAGGTTAAGAACATTTGTAGTGGAATGTAATTGTTGATCATTTTGCTTTTTCATCTTTTCTTCCATGGTTGTTCTATCAATTTTGTTCTTACTCTGCATTAATGTGTGTACCTAATGTTAATGTATATCTGGGAAAAGTCCTATTTCATCTCGAAAGAGAAAGAAATTGAAAGTTGTGAATTGGTAGGATATAATCTCTTCAGTTTGGGAAAATTGAGAATTGATTTACCTTCACAATATATCCGAAAGTCGTATTAGTCAATTACTTAAATCGATTTTGTATGGCTAGAACTTGAATTTAATCACAGAAATGTAGGTTGGTTCATGACTTAAGTTGGGTTGAATACGAAAGTTTTAATCCATAGGTACAATTTTGACTAGCAAACTGAAGGAAAGATTAACCAAATTGCATCGATAAATTACTTCCATGTTCGTTTAGCCTCAGTATGCTCATTACTATAGTTCCGACTACTTTGTAATTTTGTTTTTAGATTAGAGAACAGAACCAACTCAAAACGCTTCCGTAAATTGTTGTATGCATTTTTAGAGTTAGAGTTCATTAATACTTAATCTGACATTGCTCGTCCAAATTCCCCGTGGATCGATACTTGGCTTATTTAGCCATTTTACTACTTGTTCGGACCACGTGCATTAGTGTAGCTGCGAAACAGACCGAACAAGTTTTTGGTGCTGGTTGGCGATTGGCAATTGGTAAAAGTTGTTTTCTTAAGTGTTATAGTTTACGATTTCTATATTAGTACTGACATAACTTGATCTTAGCCTATCTCTTGCAGATATTGTTCTATTGAACACCTGGCCAAGAGACAAGGAGCTGGTGGATTCAGCATTTAGAGCCGGAAAGATAATTCCATTATCAAAGGAGAGAAGCTCTAGAGAAAAGTTGCAAGCATCGTGACACAATCCTGAACAACCATGTTAATCCACCACTTGTAAGGGTAGTGTTAGTGCCCGAGAAACATGTTGAAGGCAGGTTCGCGAAGTGGCAATCCCACATAACAACGTTACATCAAGCCCGCGCAAACCTGAGCCAGAGGGAGGTCTGAGCTGAACTAGAATATGGTGCAACCGTTGCAGCACCAACGGGCACTACGCCCTCACGAGGATCCACAACAATGATCTCCAAAACTTTTTGAGATAAGACACTTACATCCTTACTGAGTATCATCCGGACATGTCAGGTTACATTGTTCTGCATTTTCTTACTTCGGGAGAAGCAAAGAGGTGGGTTGAAAGCCGAGCCACCTAATTCCATCACCACTTGGGATGATCTTGCAAGGAAATTTTTATAATGCTCTTTCCATCCTATATCAGAACACTTAGGTTTGATTCTAAGTTTTAAATAAAGAGAGGGGAGAATCTATATCAAGCTTTGGGAAAGATTCAAATCTATGTTAAGGGATTGTACTCATCATCACCAACCCAATGATGTGCTAGTGCATACTTTCATAGAGGGCTGGAACTCACACAAAAATTTTTCTAGACTCAGCACTGGGACAAGCATTAGAAAAGACTATGAGGAGTTGTATATTTTGTTAAACCGTATTTCAGGAATCCTGAGGGAATGCGGACTCTTCTAGAGGAGGAATAAGAAATACAGGAGTCTTGGAAGTGGATGGTTTGACACCTGGCCGCCGCACGATAGCTGCGGTTAGCGACCACCTGCCACCCACTTCAGCAATATGAGCTTGAATCAATCTCCTCCGGCAATGGAATGTAGTGCAGCAGATTTGGTGTGAAGTGTGAAGCAAGAATGAACACTAAACCAGTGTTGTGGTGCTTAATCTGATTCAGCGGAACTTTGCTGGGTAATGTGCCAGAGAAATAATCATCAACAGTAAGGGCAATTAGAATTCATAACTGTAATTTGGAGGAATCATCCGAATTTCTCTCAGTAAATGTTTTTATCAAGGGCAAGAAATCTGAGTCAAAGCGCAGAAATCAAGGAGGGCAGAATCATCACCTCATTGCTGTATAACAATGCACCTCCTCCACCACCATCACCCAACATTGAGGAAATGTTCAACACATAGCTAACTAAGCTCAATCGTAGGCTGACTATGTGAAATTGGCATTGAAGTAAAGAACAACCGCCAGCTTCAAAGGTGGCCGGAGTACCAGCTTTGGGTAATCAGCTAGAGCTCAAAACACCAGCCGAGAGTGGAGGACCACCGAGTGACACTGACCAATCCCAAGCAAGTAAATGCAATGACCATAAGGAGTTGGTTACAACTCAAGGAGGTGGAACCAGAAAGACCACCTCAAAGAATGGAGCAATGGAGAATGAGAGGGGAACACAATGATGAGGGGGAAGAAGAAGGAAGTCGAACCGTAAAGACCACCACTCTCGCTCTGAAGATTAAAGCAAACACAAGGAGGAAGCGTGTTTCAAAAAGTTCATAGAGGTGCTTAAACAGGTACACATTAATTTACCTCTTGTTGATGTTTTTATGTAGAGGCCAAGCACGCAAAATATATCAAGGACATTGTGCCGAACAAAAGCAAAGCTGATCGAGTACGCTACGGTGGCGCTCTTACGGAGGAGTGCACTCTGGATACAAAATAGGTTGCCCACAAAGCCTGCTGACCTAGGAGCTTTACAATCCAAATTTCATAATTGGGCAAAGTATCCGAGCTCACGGATTATGCGATTTGGGAGCGAGCATTAACTTGATACCGACACGCAGATTCGGTTGAATGCTACTCCTGCATCAACTATAGTGATCTTGCAAACCTATGGATCGTTCTTTGGCCAGACTAGATGGCATTGTGGAGGACGTGCTGGTGCAAGTGGGCTCCCTTACCCTCCCAGTAGATTTTGTTGTGTTGATTTTGAGCTTCTGATGGGAAGTCCCATTTATTTTGGGACGTCCTTTTTCGCAACCTAAAAGATGATGGGATGTAGCCGCAGGCGGCCTAACTATGGGCACACGACAAGGTGGGAGGTATTTCACGTACAAGGCCACAAAGCTTTCGGTCGTGTATGAGAACCTGCGCCGATCAACGTGCTTGATCGAGCGTATATTGCCTGATTGTTGATTCGTGAGAGCCAGGCTGGAAAACCACTGACGAGGACACCCCAAAACGGAGTTGTGCAAGAAGATCAAAATGCCACGTTTGCAGTAAAGTTACTGGGCATCGGTGTGTTAGGCAGGGTGAGGACGCGCTTATTCGGAAGAAGACGTCCGTCACTCCTAGAGGATGATTGAGCTTGAATGACGCTGCCGTTGATGATGGTAAACTAGGCGCGCCGCACCCGGAGGCAACCCGTGAAATTGCTGTAATAGATAAGTAGAATTAGTTAGATTAAAATATAGAAAAAAAGAAAAAAATATTGTGTTTGTGTTTGAAACCTTTGAATTTAACCAATTTCTTGAGATTAGAATTTTAGGTTGAATGAGGGCAAAAATGCAAAGGATCGCAAAGGAAAAATCGAGGTGAGAAAAATAATAAAAAGTGGAAAAATAGTGAGCCTACGCGATGGCTCCGTGTCACGGAGGAGGGCCTCCGCCTTACCCTCCGTGACACGTTGAGGTGTATTTCGAATTTTTAAAACCTTAACACCCACGCTGATGAGCTCCGTGTCACGAGGGGTGCTCCACGCGACCCTCCTGACACGTTGAGGTGCTATTCGCGCCGGGTCACACAAAGGTCGGGTAACCTCGCATGGAAAAACCCTCCTTAACCCCGAAATTCCTCATTTTTCCCTCATTTTCCACTCCTCCGCAATGTCAAACACTCAAAAATCCCCCCTTCCCAACGTGACACGGACTTAGATCAAAGATTTCTTCTACTTTTCTTCGATATCATTGAATTAAAGGTATAAGTTCTTGAACTTAACCTCAATTTTTGCCTAAATTTTCGATTTTGAGCATGCGAGGTGAGTAAACCTTGCCCTAAGTGTAAATTGAGCTTGAATACATTTGGGTTGTTGTTGATTGATGTTCGTAGTATCATTGTGATTGTTGTAAGGAACTCGATAAATACATGGTTGATTGAATTTTTGCAAAATTGGTAGCTAGGGTTGGTATGTGAATAGGAAGAAGCTAAATTGGGTTGAAATGTGAAATATTTTGGGTTGTGCATGTTGGGTGATGTGATTTATGTTGTGATTAATGTTGAATATGATAAATAAACAAGGATTTTCGAAAATGAAATTGGTGAATTGCATAGGTGGTTTTGTTGTTGAAAAATGAAAGCATAAGTGTTATGTGATGAAATGGAATCGATGGTGATATGTGGAAGTAGCCGTACGAAGTCTGAATAGTACATAGAATTTATTCCATTGAATTATCCGAATGCACGAGGCATGCTGATTGTAAAATTTGAAAAGTAGGATTGTCTTACCTAACCCGTTGTAATTGTGGTCAAGACTACAGGGTGGTTTAACTTAACCCAACCTTACCGAAGCTAATTTTGATTTGAATAACTTTGGGACTGTCTATTTGATTTGACAGGAACGATGTTGAGCAGGCAAGACAAAGAAAAGGGCGCATCTACATCGAGCGCCGGAGAAAGAGGATTAGGATCGGGAATAAAGAATCCTGGCTGAAGCACTGGGGCTGCTCTGCTGCGGGCCAATGCCATCAATACGGAACCCGATGGGTGACCGACTAAGGAAGAAATGGTATGCCAAACATATGAGAACAAATACTCGAGGAGCACATCGGGTATGGTTTTCATTAGCATAAGTAATTCCCTGCATCGTACACCGCATTGACACTCGCTGTGCTGGAATCATATTTGGAAGAGCCCATGAGTGCAATCTCCATCCGATTCGGGAGTTCTACGCCTAACTGAAACCCGACACTCCGCAGCCTCACACCATCAAGATAAGGGGGCAAAAGGTCACCTTTGAGCCCCATCACTTGATGCAATCCTGGGGGCGCGAGACATAGACGCCCATGTACTCCCAAGTAGCTAGAACATTACTCCACCCTATGCGGATATCAAACGCACTCTGTGTGGAGCCTGCTCGACAAATACGTGGAGCAGCATAAGGAGAGGGGCTTAACATCGCACACCATTTACCAAATAAATAGGTGCCGTGGATTTGGCTTAAAAATTGTGTGTTCCCCGCTTCGATCCTCGGCACACACAGATGTCCTGGGATCGTGTGTGCTTGGTTTATGTTTTGATGAAAGGGCTGAGATCAATGTTGGGGCGGTGATCATCTCCGCTATGAAGAGAGCCTGGGCTTGCATCAAGGGCATAGGTACGGTTTGGTGGTTTGTCACCACATTCCCCGAGGGGCCTGGATATCGAGGAAGATGTGCCCCGGACTATATCCAAAGAGATGGATAGCGTGCCTTGACGTCACTGAAGATCAAGGCACTCGACACCACTCACGGGCAAGTTCTCACACTAGCCGAGCGACATACCTGGGATGATCGCATGGCGGCCCGCATGTTCGTGGATGATGTCAGCAGCCAAGACAGGCGGGAGGCCAAGAACAAGATGAGCCGTGGGCAACTCGACTTGGACTACCCCTTCGGCTTAAAATGCCCTGGCTCTATGCCGAGTGGGGCCAAACTTTGTGGTTTATAGATGACGATGTCCCCACCGATGAGGAGACACGCCTGTGAGGACTCGGGAGCATTGAGCCTGGGATGAAGACGGTGGGGACGATTCATTGGGGGACGAGGCAACGACACCCGACGAAGAAATTGAATACTTCTGATTGATTAGGAAGTTTCACCACTCACTTTTTACGCTATGCTGAATTTTGTGAGCACCGGGATAGTGTTCGGTTTAAGTGGTGTGTGGAGTAGTTAGGTGTTGGTTGTTTTGTTGTTGTTTATGTTCATGTTTGGTTGTTGTGCCTGTAAAAAATTGTGACCCGTGATTTTGTGCGTATGTTGCATTGTAAATCGCAGCCAGAATGAATGTGAAGCCGTTGTGTGCTGTGCTGTTGTTGTTAGCTGTTGTGTAAATATTTTGCTTCTATCAAAATTATCGATATTTTTTTTATTTTTTTTATTTTTTTTATCTTATTGAAATTTTTCACTTTTTTTGTTTTGATGCTTTTACCGAGAATAGTCCCATTGAACCAAGTTGTAAATAGTGATTGTCTCTATGATGAATGGATGACGACTGCCTTAAGGGAAATGTAGTCGAGATGAGTAGTTTTTCTTACCTTTTATTTTTTCTTCTTTTGTTTGTTTGTTTCCCAAACGTGTCGCTACTTTATGGTTCGAATTCTAATACAGGTTGTACATGATATTTAGAATGCAAAGGTGATTCGTATGAAAGCATGCAACCGTGTAAACATGTTCGTATACCTAGGTTATAGAGTTCGATTCGGTGTGATTAAGGCTTAATGTTTGAATTCTTGTAATTAGCCGATTGAAGAGTCTCGTGAATAGGTCTTGAGTCGAGCATGTGCACCGAGTGGCCCGGTGAGGTTTCGATTATTCCATGCTATTGTGAAGTGTCTAGAACTTGCCTGGTGTGTGTCGAAACGAAATGAAGGATGTAGTGTGTGAAAGGATGTAGGCATTTCTTTCATTTAACCGAAAGTTTTTCCATTATCATACCTACCTTGAATGTACATCCTAGTTAGCCTAATTGAGCCTTTTTTAGTCATTTTTTTCTTTCGTCGAGAAGGTACAAACCGAGCTTAACCCCTACTTTTCATTATCCGTGAATTCGGTCCAAAACCTTAAGCTAAAAAAATAATTTTCCCCACAAAGGTCAAGGAGTGAGAAGTGTGAAAAGAAAAGAAAAGCGGAAGTGGTGAAAGTAAAGAAAAGGTCAAAGGTGCACTTGCCGAATGTAAATAAAATAAAGATGTATAACTAATCTTTGTTATTAAATCGAGTGTGCTTAAAGAAATGGGAACAAAATAAAGAAAGACTTCAAGAATGGGAGGATGAAGGAAGAAACAATGCCCATAATGTTGGTGGATGTATTGAAAAGCGCTTAAGGATGCTAATGCTATTATTGGTTAGCCCAAGATTTACTAGGTTCCTTTAGCTTACATTACAACCCGTTAAGTCCTACGTGATCTTACATCATGCGTCCTTATATTAGTGGAGTAAAACACTAGAGGCAAGCTTATGGTTCATGACATGATGCATGTGAATTCTTTTGGGAGAGAGAGTTTAAATCGTGTTTATATGCCCCGCATGTAATGTTTTGAGATCATATGATTGAAAAGGGGAAATTCTCTTGTGTTGTGAGGGCACATGTTTGACGAGAGATTGAATTTCATGTCGGATATCTTGATCAGCTGATTTGCATGAGTTTGCCAAGATCGAGAGCCGATTCTGAGTCTAGAGGTCTTAATGTGGAGAATGCTGTATTGACGAGACTATGCATGTTTCGATGATTTGCTATATTAAATAATTCCGTATAACCGTAGCTTGAATTGTCGAGCCAAAGTAGCTATGCTTGGGTGTCAATTGCATGAGATGTGAAATTATTGTTCGAGGACGAACAAGGTTTTAAGTGTGGGGTAAGTGATCTTGGGCCGAATTATATGCCCAAGCATACTCAAATGCTTCATTTCCTGTCTTGTTTATCTATCGCTATTTGTACATTCTCATGTGATTTGTAGTTAAACGTGAATTTATACTAACCAACATGATTAGTGTTGTTCTGCAGGAAAATGTAATTTAGAAGCTAAGATGCATGTTGGTGAAAATAGGGAAAGGACTCGGAAGCGAGCAAAGGAAAAGGCCAAGGAAAGCAAAGAAATTAAGGGGCTCCGCGATGGAGCCGTGGCACGCCGCCATCGCGGAGGCATTCTGGCCCCGGATGGGTTAATTTGACAATTTCCAGTGAAGGTTCACGACTGCGCCATGGCACGTTGGCCATATTTACCTGGAACATCAAATTTCGTAAGAAGGGCCCGCGTCGGCGCCGTGGCACGTTGGCCAGCCCCGCGCTGTGCATGTCGTGGCACGAGGAGCAAAAGTCAAGGACTCGGATTCTAGAGAGGGTCCGTGCTTATTCCGTGTCACGGAGGCAGTGCTCCGATGCACCGTGACACGTTACTTGTTATTCCTGAAAAAAATTCCCACTTAGTATAAATAGTAATAATTTAGGTTCATTTTATTAATTCGACTTAGTTTGAGCAAGGACGTGGGTTACAGCATTGAGGGGACAAAAATCTTATGGTTCTTCTCTATCTCTTTCTCCTTTATTTCAATTGTTTGTATGATTTATACTCATTTGATGATGCTTAATCCACAAATGAGTGGCTAAATTCACTTCTTGCCGAGGTTAAGAACATTTGTATCGAAACGTAATTGTTGATCATTTTGGTTTTTCATCTTCTTCCATGGTTGTTTTATCAATTCTTGTTCTTACTGCATTAATGTGTGGCCAATGTTAATGTATATCTAAAAAGTCCGCCATCCAAAGAGAAAGAAATTGGAAAGTTGTGAATAGGTAGGATATGATCTCTTCTTAGTTTGGAAAAATTGAGAATTGATTTACCTTCTAATAGAAATAGAGCCCGAAAGTCGTATTAGACAATTACGGAATCGGTTTTGTATGGCTAGAACTTTAATTTCATTTAATCAGCGTAAAGTAGGTTGAAGGTTCATGACTTGGTTGGCTTAATAATAAAAGTTTTAATCCATAGGCAATAATTCTGACTAGCAACCGAAGGAAAGATTAACCGAATTGTATCGATAAATTACTTCCTGCATGTTCGTTTTAGCCTCAGCATGCTCATTACTATAGTTCAGACTCACTTTGTAATTTTGTTTTTACATTAGTATAAATTAGGAAACCAACTCTCAAAATCTTCAGAATTTTGTCCGCATTTTTATAGTTAGAGTTCATTAATACTTAATTCGAGTATTACCTTTGCACAGTCCCTGTGGATCGATACTTGGCTTACTTGAGCTGTTTTACTACTTGTTCGACTACGTGCACTTGCGTGTAGTTGCGAAACAGCATCGAACAAGACTTAGCACCGAGTGCCAGGTCCCAACACACCCAGTTCCCAAAACTACGTTGCCGTGTAGTTACAAAGATTACTTGGCCCGATTGGTCCCAAACTTTAGTGATCACCCAGTTCATGCCTTTATACCCTGGCAAGGTATATTGGGTCCTACCGGTGGGGTGTATACAGGGGACTCCACGTCTAGCTCGTGTGGTTATATTTCTGCTAGAGACTCTCCTATTAGTTAGCCCAATTCAGTTTCCAGGTTGACAGTTCAGTTTAGTGTGTGGCCCTCAGACTCGGTGTTTTAGACTTAGGGCATGTCTGACCATCAGACAGGTCATCTTGACCATTTCATTTTACCTCGCATGTTCAACAATTTAATCATGGTCATTGCATGTCCATTCAGTTCATACTTTGTATTTCAGCTTATGCTTTCACCCACTTACTCAGTACATTCAAAGTACTGACGCATATTTTAATGTTGTATCGTTTCATGATATAGCTGCAGGTTCCCAACTCGGGCTAGTCCGTTAGCCGCCACAATTGCATCCTCCTTTCGAACCGTAGCTGGAATCAGTGAGTCCTCATCATTCGAGGGTTGTTACACCCCGTAAGATTCCCAAGCATTCAGATGGCCTACCTGCACGTTAGTTAAGCATATTTGAAAGTCATACGTGCTAGAAGGTCTGAAAAGATCTAATGAACTCTGCTCGAACCACCACGGGCGCCAAGGCGTAACCTCCGCGCGATGGCGCCGTGTCACTGAGGCTGTGCCACCGCGTTGGCCTCGTGACACGTTGGGCCTGTTGAGGCCCAAGCATATATAAAGCCCCACTCTTGGTTTGCTGGGCTATTATCCATTTTTAATTTTAAATCGTAAGAAACAGAGAGGGACGAAGAGGGTTTATAAATAATCGTTTGATTACGCCGCAAACGTAGTCTAAACTCAAAGTAACCTCAGTACCGAGGTATTTAGCAGCGGTGGATTCTTACGGATTTTGTTTCACGAAATACTGCTTTTCACGACCGTCGAGCTACTGACCAAGGTAAAAGAGAATTGCTCCAAACTAGTGTCTATGTGCTCCTAGTCAGAAGTGAATACTTCTCCCTTCGACTAAAATAGCAAGTTCTCATCGGGTTCTTTGATAAGCCTAAGTTTAGACGATAATTATATCGAAAGTGACGTCGTCCTTCGTAATAAAGTTGTATTTAGCAATTAATTAACGTATATATGAATGCAGTTGGGAGAAATAACTGAGTATCAATTTAGCCTCGTCCAACAGCTCTGGATAACTCAGGTTAAGGTATGTGAAGTTGTTCTTCTAGCAAGTTAGTAAGTCTGAGCTTGTGAATCATAGTAAAACTCCATAATTGAGTTCTCGGAGTTGAATGTTGAGAATTGAGTCAAGTCTAGTAGATTCTGGTTTGCGTTGCCGTATCGTAGATCCACCAAAGTTAGAAAGCATGCGCCAAAGGCGAGTTAGCATTCCATTCGTATAGCCTATTGTATGATTAGTACATGTTTGTAGAATAAAAAGAAACAGATTTTCTTAATAAAAGCTAGTAAAGTACAAAACCAGATAGACAGACAGTTTTATGGGCGCGTACCAGCCATTCGTACAGTTTTATGGCCAGCGTACCAGCCATTCCGGTACGTATGAGATATTGGCTACGTATTAGCTAACAGCTAAATAAAGATTTCGTAATCGCATAATCAAGAAAGAATCAAGTGATATAGAAAGAAATCGTAATAAGAACTAGATTTCAGATAGCCTTTTCTGGCTTATACATGCTTGCTATTTATATGTGTTATTTGCTTGTTGAGAGTTGTTGTGCGTGAGGGCCCTTATTGAGCCCCGCCGCCCCCGGGTCAAATGTGTCGCCCACTGAGTGCGTGGGTTTACGTCACCCACCTGAGTGGCATGCCGTCCCCGCTTGGATGAAGATGGGACAGCTTTCCCATAGCAGTCTGATCAGCATTATAGTTGTCTCCTGTTGACTTGTTCCAGGAGCAGGCAAACTGCTCGTATAGCCCCGAGGAGAGTTCCAGGGAACTGCACTCCTATCTCATCAAGCCTCAGACACACGCTTGTCTCCTTGACTTGTTCCAGTGGAGCAAACAGCCCGGCTTCAGATAGCCCTGTTGAGAGTTCCAAGGAACCACACCCTATCTGTTGTTGTCTGTACAGGAGTCCTCCTGACTGCATACTCAAGCATTATATCGGAGGCCGAGGTCTTGTTTCTGAGACCTGTGGCCAGAGGAGCTCCGAGTGAGAAGATGAGTGGAGTGACTTATTTTTGGTAGGTTTTGACCCGGGTAGGGGTATATAGATGATTTGCTTGCTTGGTGCCATCCGGCTTATGGGGTTGGTATTGGCTCTTGCTTGCTACTTGTATATTTATTTATGTGTTATATACTAGCTACTAGACAAAGAGTGCCATCAAAGCAGGTACGTCTCCGCCATATCGCGCACGTAAAGCATGATTCAATTCCTACTCGCCCGATTCGCTATCCCCCGCCATACAGATTTGCGATATGCTATCTATATTCAGTTGTTTCATTATCTTATTTCAAATGAGCTTTGCATACTCGCATCGGTACCGACGCCTGAAGGGTGCTGCATTACTTGCCTGCAGTGTACTCATGACGAGGAGGCGATCCCTCGTGATTCCAGCCAGTTATTGAGTCATCACCGTCATCCTGAGTCCGATTTCCCGCAGGTGTACAGCTCTTTTTACTTTTTGATGTACAAGATGGGTAGGCTCTGCCCGCCCCGTCCCGATCATTTCTTTGTTACTCATGTAGGCTTGCGATTATTGTATATATTTATCTCCCCAGGTCAGCTGGAGCCGGCCGTGTGAGGCCGTGCAGTTGTATAGTTGTTTAGTATCTTTGTCTTTATGTTGGCCGTGAGGGGCTGTAGCTTGTCAAGAGTGGTGACCTTGCCTGGGCCACGTAGTCTGTGCAGCGTATTCTTGTGTTTAAGTTTCGTATGACTAGTCGCATGGTGGCCTTGTCAGCCCGGCATAGGTCCCTGATTATGAGTATGTTCTGTCAGCTAATATTACGGTGTAATAAAAGTATTATAGGCCCAAGATGGTCGAGAGGTCAGAGCATACCAAGATATACCCCTTTGTTTTCAGGAACCCGAGATAGAGCTGGGGCTGTGCACCAGATGTGCCTCGGCCCACCAGCTTAGTAGTCCGTGATCCTTCTAGGACACTAGGTGCCATCATACCCCCCCAAGGCGGGTGTGACAAACTTGGCACGTAGCAGTCGCGGTCCTAGGGAGTCTCATGCTTGCTAAGTAGAGTCTTGTTTGGATGTGTTGTGCACCACATAATATAGGTAGGAGTAGGTCAGTAAGGCATGATAGGATGGTCACCCTTTCTTCTCACTGGGCCAAAGTATAGAGCGGTACAGCAGGGTTGAGTCCCTAAAAACTTACCGTATTCTTTGATTACGATACAAAGGCAGCATCAAGATTACCCTATTTCAAAAGTAAGACGATATAGAAATGTAAGAAGGGCATCACTCTAGTTACAAGATAATTACAGCTAGCCAGAGGAGGTACTAGGAGACCTCCCGGCAAAACGTGATACCTTTTTATCGGTACTATTTCCAGTATACATTGATAACGCCGTAATAGGAAGAAGTATAATGTACATACGAGTTGATTTTCATTTATTAGCTATATAAGATCCGATTAAGATTGCTGCATAAGGTCGACTATCGATGAGTATGAGATAGAGAGAGGGAAATGCGTGATTCCCAAATCCATCTTTTTCAGATGTGGTACAGTTATATGTTTCTTTATGTTACAATAAGAAAAGGGGCATAAGAATTGAGTGTGAGGCCGCCCAAAACAAGCAAGAAGTGGTTGCAGGTTGATTAATTCCAAAGTAAGTGTTAGTGAGCTGTAAAGAGCAAGTAAGACCGCTAGCTTACCCAAAACAAAGATGTAAAAAGACCAAGTAGTGATGAACGCCTAGTAATAGTCAAGTTTGAGTCAGAAAAAGGCCAAGTCCGCCAAATACGCCGATAACAATAAGATATACCGCAAGATTATAGGATATGATTCAATTGTAATATCGAACGGTAGTAAGGTCATGTGAATTAGATAGGTCCGATTGCAAGTCGAAGAAGTATGAACCGAGACTTGACCAGTAACCTTATTAGCAATAAGGCAGTACCTTGAACCCTAGAGTTCAAATTTAAGCATGATAAGGGGAAGAAGCAGAATACAAGATTTTATGGGGAAATTAGAATTACCCCGATTGATAGAATATCGTATTAAGGACTAAGCCCCTGACGACCAAAGAAGATTGCGGTTCGTAATGCCGCAGATGTCCGTTTATGGAGAAGTTAAGAAATTACCGATACAGCTAATTCTAATCTAGTGGCTCTAGAAATAAGGCCCAAAGCAGACAACATGGCTCTCAATATAATGCCAAGCAAGGCCACAAGGTTCGGGGTGTTGACCCCACATTGTAAGAGGGCGAAATTTCAATAGCGCATCTTAGAAGCAGTATATCATGCATGTAAGATGAGACTCAAAGAAAAACATGTCAAAGATTATGTATCGCTACGTAATCTGGGCAGGTATTGTACGTAGTTATTGATATATATATATAGCAGATAATGTATATGTTGTGAGTAAACAAAATAGGAGTTACAATTACTCGTACTCCGATCAAGGCTGTAAGCATATATACAGACTCAGAAGAGATCCCGTCAAGAAGAGGGTATGTAAGGTGGTTCATGTATGGAAGCCATAGAGACTTTTCGCTAACAGCTATTGAGCAATGTATTCATATGTTGCTGCTAGCATCTAGGCTTTAGAAGCTTACAAGAGTTAGTAACTAATCGTAGATGGCTAGATAATAAGGGCACGCTTAAAGGCCTAATGACTAACCGGCGCTCAGGATAGTTGTAAGCATCCTTTAGAGATCGTAACACTAGTGCATGTGCTAGAACCACTTAGAGATCGAATAGGCATACTTTAGAGATTAGCAATACCATCTGTTCCGCAGATGTTAAATGGCCGTACATCATTTTTCCAAGCCTTGTAGGTGAGAGTCGGCCTTAGTCAACCTAGCAGTTATTACGTGGAACACTCCTCGCAAGTCACCACTCATTCTAGTCGATAAGCTCATGGGCACCCCCAAGAAAGGGTCCACACGTAGTCGCGACGTACTAGTGCCTCACCTGTTCCTCATAAGATATCTGATAATGCAGCCCAAAGGTAAGGCTAGCCCTCGCGTAACAGCTCATTGACCAAGAAAAGCAAAGATAACCACGTGATACGCACAAGGCGTAAGAAATTGATAGTACCGCCAGTGCCGCATTTATTAAGACCAGAGATCAAAAGACTCGTGAAGATCCAAAGATTGATCGCCCGGGAGTAAGTTTGATTAAGCCCAACTTTACAAAGTGGTTCAAGCAAACTAACAAAGCAGTTAGATGCCCACAAGTCTCAGCTTATGCATTTAACTATAAGTACTCAAGAGAATAGCTTAGAGCATTGTTAGACTATCGCCACATTTGGGTCATTCAACCCTATTCAGCTTATTTAAGGTTATACAAACTGCATCATCGAGGTCATGATCAATATCGGGTGATCCTCTCGACGTATAAAGGCACAAGGTGCGTAGATGGTCATTCAGGTTATCCCAAAGAACAAGTAGCCTTAGCATGCAGCCGTATGCTGTATGTCAGAGAGTTATACCGTAAACTACTCCGCCGGGCTTACAGATGCATAAGCCGCATGACCGTCAATTATATGCCAAGCTCTCTAAACATGAATATGTTGTATCAGTCAAGAAGAGAAGACAAGGTAGCAAACGCCCTTAGCTACAAACTGCGTAGAGTTTGCGACGTGGCATCCGAACAACGGAATTATCCAGAGAAATACATCAATTAGGCTACCTAGCCGTCCATGGCGCAGAAACAAGAGGACAGTAGAGGCAGCTGAACACCGTCGTGTCATCCTTAGTTGTGGAAATGAAAGAATGGCACACGTGGACCCCGACCGGGTCCAAATTTAAGGGCGTAATCCCACAAGGGAAGCGCGCATTTACGAGCAATAAGAGGGGATTGAGTGCCGATCAGAAGACCGTTATGTGTTCCAAATGTTTCAGGCCTCCCCAGTAGATTATGAACGAGGTACATTGCGCTTCGTTACTCTTTCCACTCGGCGCGACAAAAATGTACTATGATATCAAAGAAACTACTGTACAGTATGAAAAGAGAAATTGCCGAATTTGTAGCTCAAGGTCCTAACCGCCACCAGTGAATGCAACATCGAAACCAGCAGGCTTGACTCAAGATATAGTCAGTGCCTCTCTCGGGAAGTTGAAGCAAGAATATGGATTTTGTGGCAGGATTACCCCGCATCGCATACGCATACATGATTCTATATGGGTGATAGTTGATAGATTGACAAAAATCACCATTTCCTCGCCAAATGAACTACTTTCTACCAAGATTATGTTGAGTTGTGTTATCCTGGTGAAATAGTAAGATTGCACGGAGCTGTATGATTCATTATTTCAAGACAGAGAGCACAAATTTACTGGCTAGATTTGGCAGTCGCCCAGAAAGGTCCTGGTACGCAGACAAATTGAGTATCGCAGATTCCACCCTCGACAGATGGACAGCCGAATGCACTGATTTGGCTCGAAGATATAATGCGAGCGTGTGTGCTAGATTTCGTGTAGCTGATGATATTTTGCCCTTAATCGAGTTTGCTTTTAATAAATGTGCCTATCACTCGGCTATTCGTGATGGCGCCTTTCGAGGCATTATACTAGCGAAAATGCGACGCCATGGTCGGTTTGAAATAGGCACCGCATTGATTGGGCCAAAGATATTGTTCAGCAGTCGAGGAGAAAGTAAAGCTTATCGAGAACGCCTATTGATCTACGGAAATTTAAATCATACGCAGATGTAGCTGGGTAATGCGTAAAACCTCGGAGTCTGGAGAATGACTGGCATTTTAAAGTGGTTCATGAAAGGGCAGGATGATAGATCTGCAAGGCGTTGCAAGCTCACCCCCGTGTTTGTCGGGCCATATCAGATTCAGAGGAAGAATAGCTAAGTGGCGATGAACCAAACTTGGCCGCTGTAATTCTAGAATTTGTTCATCCACTATGTATCCATGTTGAAGAAATGCTTAGGATATCTCGTCAAGAGCGGGCCCCACCCAGATATCCAAAAAGCTACTAAGAATCGGCTAATAAGAGGTTCCAGTAGCTATCCCAGACAAACAGATTCGCAGATTGAGAACTAAAAGATATTGCGTCCGCCAAAGTATTATGGTGAAATAGGAACCGAGAGGAAATGACGTGGGACGCGGAGGAAGTCATGAAAGCTAGATATCCTCACTTATTCCAGCCTAGTCAAAGGCTGAAAAAGGTCCCATTATTATTTAAGGGCAAGGCCTTATGTATAAAATGAGAAAGATTGGTGTTTAGCTGTCCAGCTGAACTTTATAGTATTGTGTGGAGTACCCGTATTGGACTTTTCTCGTATTTCCTGTGTTTTGGGATAGTCCATATTACAGGGGAACTCTCGTTTCTAAATTTTCCTAAAATAGTAAGTCAAGATAAGTTGAGAAGTCCCTTCCTTAGATAGCGCTTTCCATTCGAGGACGAATGTTCTTAAGGGGGAGGGAGAATGTTACACCCCGTGAAGATTCCCGGCATCTTGGCCTACTCGCATGTTGGGGCTAAGCATATTTGAAAGTCATACGTGCTAGGAGAAGGCTCGGAAAAGATCGGATGGAAATCCCACAACCACCGCTTAAGGCGCCGAGGCGTGAGCTCCCTCCGCGATGGCCGTCACGGAGGCGGGGCCACCGCGTTAGCTCCATGACACGTTGAGCCTGTCCAAGCCCAAGCATGGCGGGCCGCACTTCGGCTTTAAGTTGGCCATTATCCATTTTTAATCTGTAATCAAGAGTGCCGAGAGGGACGAAGAGGGTTGAGGTAATAATCGTTCTGGATTACGCCGCCAAACGTAGCTCAAAATCTCAAATTAACTCAAAGACTGAGGTATTTAAATAAATAGGAGCATTCATAATGATTTTGTTTCGCGAAAGTCAGCCGACAAATCGTTGAGCTACCGACCAAGGTAAGCAGAATTGCCCAAAACTAGTGTCTATGTGCTCCTAGCTATGAAGTGAATACTTCTCCCTTCTGGACTTCTGAAAAATAGCAAGTTTTTGACCTTCTTGATAAGGTTTCAAGTTTAGGCTATAATTATATCGAAGTGACGCTCGTCCTTCTCGTAATAAAGTTGTATTTAGCACTAATTAACGTATATATGGATGCATGGGAGAAATAACTGAGAACACCGAGCCTCGGTCCGACTGGATAACTCGAGGTTAAGTTATGTGAAGTTGTTCTTCGCGTTAGTAAGTCTTAGCTTAGAATCATAGTAACTCGTAATTGGAGTTCCCTTGGAGTTGAATGTTGAGAATTGAGTAAGCTCAGTAGATTCCCGGTTTGCGTTGCCGCATCGTATTCAAAGGGTCCGAAAGTTAGAAAGCATGCGCCAAAGGGCGAGTTAGATTCCAGATTCAGTATAGCCTATTGTATGTTGTTGTTAAGCATTCAAGAACTTTAGAATCTGACCTTACCTGTGCATGTAGGATTATGAATGCTACTTCAGTCACACCCATTCCCATTCTTTATCAATTTATGAAAATCTATCACTAATCTCATGGGGTTTTGAATCCAATTTTGTGAAAATCTAATGATTTACTAATGGGTTGTTATGATTTGCGAATTACATCACATTTTATGATTTTTAATCAGATTTTACAACTATTTTCTTATAAAATTATTGATTTCAATTTCTACTACTAAGTCATTTAAGCATGATCTATGATGAATCAATTACATCTTCTTCCAATTGATGATATTTACACGCCCAACATGATTTATGATTCTAAATATGAATTTATCCAATTACCCACTATTATTTTAGGATTTATAAGTTATATGTATGATCTACAAGTATGCATGAAACCCCGCGATTCAGAATTATGTTTTTGGTTGACTCGCGGGTCTTATGTCATGGCTAGTTCATGTATGTACAAGTATGTTTATGATTATCATGATTTAACTAGCCTATGAATTCATGCATGTTATACTATGAGCACTATATATGTTTTGGGAGTCGTATCGAACACCAAGTAGGTTGGGGCCCTAGGTTCCCGCTCTAGATCTCATAAAACGCCACTGAGGCATGTTGGGACCTCCTTTGTGACTGTCCCCATCCCAAATTGCCCTTTTCATGGTGATATCACACTTCTACATGGTTCTACGCTTGGCAAGGTATGGACACCCTCCCGACTAGTTACAAGTTGGGCTTCATATGTGCTCATATGGGGATGTCAGCTAATAGAATCTCCCACTGCTCCTCATGATTTATGCATGCTTTATGATTTCATATGTTGGCCTGCTATGTTCAATGTAGCTTTTCTCTCATGATTATGACTACTAATGCATTATACATGCTCTTCGGAAACCTTGAGCCTTATGTTATGTTATGTTATGATACTTTACAATATGAACATGATGTCCTACTTTATGTTGTTATATGAGTTTTTACATATTTTAAAATGTCTAGTTTATTTACCTTGCATACTCAAGACATTCCACGATCGCTTGCATACTTTCTATGCTATATCATTTCATGATACAGACTTGGCTCTCGTGATCATCCTCATCCTTAGACCATATCGGGATTATTATCAGCTTTTGGTGAATCCTCATGTATCGAGGGCCATTTGACTATACTTTCATGTTATTCTATGTTTGGAGTTTGCCGAGTTAGTTGGGGTGTTTTCCCATCAACCAATCTTATACAGTAGAGAGTTTTACGTATGTGCAGTACTCAACTTATGTAAATGTCCCGTATTTCCGAATGTTAGATATGTTATGCTATGTTTATGCTTCCTCTATTCCTTACGTTCAATCTTTCGCTAAAGTGAATGAAGCAGATATTCCTATGCTATGGGCCCACTTGGGACCTCTTGGGGTTCCTTATCCGTGTTATGATCCTGGTCTATGTCTGATTCGTGACAAACTTGGCATTTGATGTGGCTTCAGCGTCGTAGGGTGTCTAAAAGTTGCGATATGGAGTATTTTTCATGGGTCTGAAGCACGCCACACTTATGACTAAGAGGCTACGAGGCGAGCAGGAAATATTCCCGCCTTTCATGATCTATGTCGTGTGATGAAAGTCTTTCTATCCTTCTAATTCATGCTATTCGCGACAGAATCATGGCTCCTTAAGAATGAATGGAAGATGAGATGGAAACGGTGAAGGCCACGGAGATGGAAAAATGACTTCGCGCATCAACAAGCCCCACTTTTTCAAAGAGCCCTGTGCACTGCAGGTGCCAGTTGGCCCACGCGGAGTTTAGGGGCGAAGTCCAAATGTTGGCACATGCCTTGACCGCTCAAAGTCAAACAACAGGTTGTTATATATCCTACAGAGTTCTGGGCAATGCGCAAGCGGCCCGTGATAAGAGATTTCTTGAGGATGAACTCTCCGGAGGTCCTTAAGTCCAAGGTGGATGAAGATCGCATGACTTCATCGAGGAAATTCTAAAGATCACCTAGGTTATGGGGTGACTGACGGCAAGAATTGCATGCCCAAGTGATACTCAAAATGCTTCATTTCGACTTTTTATCTATCGTTATGTGTACATTCTTATGTGATTTGTAGTTAAATGTGAATTTATACTAACCAACATGATTAGTGTTGTTTTGCGTAAAAGGGAATTTTGGGAAGCTATGATACAGCGTTGGTAAAGATCGGGAATGGACTTGAAACAATGGAGTGGAAAAGGACAAGGAAGAGCAGTGTGGGGCCAAGGGCTCAGCGATGGAGCCATGTCAATGTTCATCGCGGAGGCATTCTCGCCTCGGGTGACTAATTTTGGCAATTTCAAAGTGGAGGTTCAAGCAAGTATCCGTGATACAGAGGCAATGCTATGCGATGCACTCGTGTCACGTTGAGTATAATTACCTCGGAACATCAAGTTCCAAGGAAGGTGCGTGATAGCACCGCGACATGTTGGCCAGGCTCCCGCATGCAGGCCGTGGAATGCTGAGGTGAAATTGCCGAGGAGCCGACTTCCAGAGAGGGTCCGCGATACCCCGTGGCACCCTGAGGAGTGCTCCGTGATACACTCCGTGCCACGTTGCTGCTTTATTCCGGGAAAAATCTCAATAGTACAAAATAGCAACTTAGGTTTTATTTTAAACATTCCTAACTTGGTTGAGCAAGAACGCTATGCAGTAGTTGAGGGACGAAAATTCTAAGGTTCTTCTACCCTTTCTTTATCTCAATTGTTTGTATGAATTTACTTATTTGATGATGGTTAATCCACAAATGAGTGGCTAAATTCACTTCTTGCTGAGGTTAAGAAACAATTGTAGTGGAATGTAATTGTTGATCATTTCAGTTTTCATCTTTTCTTCAATGGTTGTTCTATCTTTTCTTGTTCTTACTGCATTAATGTTTGGCCAATGTTAATGTATATCTAAAAATCCAATTTTGATTTTGAAAAGGAAAGAAATTGGAAAGATGTGAATTGATAGGATATGATCTCTTCTTAGTTTAGAAAATTGAGAATTGATTTACATTCAGAATAGAAATATATTTGAAAGTCTTATTATTCAATTAAGGAATCGGTTATGTATGGCTAGAGCATGAAATTCTTTTATCACAGAAAAGTAGATTAAGGTTCATGATTCTTAAATTGGATAGGAGTCGAAAGTTTCAATCCATAGGCAATAATTCTTGACTAGCAATCGAAGAAAAGATTAACTGAATTGTATTGATAAATTAATTCCCTGCATGTTTGTTTAACCTCAGCTTGCTCATTACTATTGTCAGACTCAAATTATAATCT
>JACEIK010006955.1:5148-51839 GCA_018107945.1 Datura stramonium
ATATCGATTCCAATGCGACATAACTTACCTAGATCTCTTCATTTCTTATTATTTTCAGGTATATGAACCATTTCTAAGATTTCATTAAGTGTTATGTAGTGATTAATGATATCACCCTTGATCCACCTCAACTAGTGAGCGTGTACGCGATCGGTATAGTATAATTACCCAACTCAAGTGTAGGGATCATAGCCACAAAGAATTGTTTAGGACCTTACTATTATGCAATTTCAAATGTAATTTGCAAATTGGGAGTTATCCGAATTAGGGGTAAAAGAGTAATTAACTAAAAATTAAAATGCTTAGAGTAGTAAAATAATATTAGAAAAAATTAGAGAAGTATCCCCAATTTGGGTTGTGATGTCGCCCAAATTACACCTCGTAATGAGATATAAAGAGGTCGATGACAAATATAGAACCCAATGAAGGTTGGGGTCGATCCCATAGGGAATATGGAAGGATAAATAAGAACGCTAATATTTACATTTTTGAGTCAATTATCTCCTAAAAAGGGGGAATTCGAAAAAATAGCAAGCATTATTGTTGAGATAAAGTGAAGGTTAATTCCAAATTAATGCAACTAACTAGGGTAAGTGTTCCCCATGACATCATAACCACAAGTTGTTTTATACTAGTGATCTATTCCGGTGCTTAGCATGCAATATCGGTAAGTTAAATTCACCTAAATGGTTGGTCCCCTATTTAGATGATTATCACCATGCAACTTGATCCGTATGCGGATGAATACTTAACTAACCCTTACCCTTGATATTGGATTAGCTATTCTTGGACAAGGTCAAGCTATTAGATGAGGGATGATAGCCTCAAATCTCTGTTGTTATTCCCTTTTCCCATTCATTACTCCCTTGATTTGGTGAGTAAGAATAAGGCAAATTCCAATGTTTACAACCATTAAGAAACAATTAAAACGAAGGGAAAAACAATACATGCATAAACCCCCGTTCAAGAATCCTTAGTATTTTGTTAATTCATCATGGCTCCCACAACCCTAGTTGTGGAGGTTTTAGCCTCTCATAATTATAAGTAAATTCAAAGCATTCATAAACAAAAGCATAAATTAATATTTACAATGATGATAGAAAGAAACTCACTTGATTATTGCAAAAATAAGGAAGAATGATTTGATAACAAGTGTCTCAAAGCGTTTTGTGAAAATCAAAGCTTACAATTGTATTTAGCATACTAATAGACTTGTCTAAACCTTCTCTCAAACATGGCTTAAAACTTGGCTTAACTTTACAAAGAAATAAAGGGTATTTATAATAGATTTTTTCCTTCTTTTTCCTTTTGCAAATTTTATTTGGGATTTGTAGCTTATTTTCCTAGTTGAAGTAGGATTTGACTGCTGTCCATTTGAACAAGCTTGGCATGCCGCGCAGGGCATCACGTAGCACTAGGGCCACATTGCGCTCACTTTCGTGTTGGGTGGCCGGTGTGTTCCTCGCGCCTGGCATTGCGCCAAGCTGCTGCTGTGTCGCGCTAGAGATTGTGCTGCATCGCGCGGCTGGTAGCATGGGCAGGCGGGCGCCTCGCGCCTATGGTCACACAGGTGTTGTTGTGCGCTGTGCTGCTGGTCACGTGGGCATGGCAGTGCACTCATTTTTGGCCTTGTTCTTTCTTCGTTTATTCCATCTTCTTCACATGTGTTCCAAAAGCCTCACATATACCCAAATCTATCATTATTATTCCTGAAAGCATCTAATCATGCGCGTTAGCTAATTTCACAAATGAATAACATAAACACATGCAAACACACATAATTTGTTCTCAAAACATAGTAAAGTATGAGAAAAATTATATCTGAGAAGTGCGTAGGTACGCCCTTCATCAACACTCCACAATTAAACTATTGTTCGTCCTCGAACAATATACCACTTCCCTTCTCTCATTTAGGCACAAAATTCATCCTACGAACAGGTCTACTTGCACTTAAGATCATGAGACAAATCAATGAAGCTCAAACAATTCACTCACATGCATATAGGATCAACATTAAAATGTCAAAGTTCGAATCACTTAGCTTTTTGAAAACTAACTCAATAGGACATATTTTGTGCCAACATGAATCATATATAATTTAGCAATCAAGATTTACCAAAGTCTTGCCATTGTGCCCCTCACAATTTGGAGAGATGCCCTTTCACACACAAGATATAAAATAATATTACTTGGTAATATATAACAAAATCCTGTCACTCTCCCAAAAAACTCAATATACATGCAAAAGATGACCAATAGACTTGCCCTTAGTGTAATACTCCAGTAATATAGAATTGTGAATCAAGGATTAATTAGGACTTAAATTTGAATGTAATGTAGGCTAAGGGATGGGTAGAAACTATTTGGCCAAGATAGTGACTAACTTCCCTAAGAACTTTAATACTTCACAATACTTTGATTTTTAGCACTTTCTTCAATTTCCAAATTTTCTCCTTATACCTCCTTTTATTTTTTAATTATTCAACTTAGGTGTCTAGTGGAGATTTTTTTGTCAATATTGAGCTTAATTCACAACTTTTTTAAAAAAAACTCTTTTTTTTGGTTTTCCCACTAACATCACCCTCCTTGTTTAGCAATTTAACTCTTTTCTTTTCTTATAATTCCAAATTGTTTTAGCTTTTCTCTTTACTTTTTCACTTATGCTTCTTTCATACCAAATTTATCACTAAAGTGCTCTAGGAGTCATTTGGATCAAATACAAGTCTATAGAATAAAAGAAATTAAGCTTGAAATATGGCTATCAAAAGAACAGGTTAAGGCTCAAACATAGCTAACTAGGATAATTACAATCAAGGAAGGTAAAATAGGATAAAAATAAGGCTATCAAAGAAATGCCTATATCACTTCCTACACCCATCATTCTTATTTCATTTTGAAAACACACCGGGCAAGTTCTAGACATCAATTTGCAAGCATGGAGTATTGATGTGCCCGCAAGTGTACGGGTCGTGCAAGTAATATAGTGGCTCTTTTTAAGAACCGAAATGTCGAACCCACAGGGACTGGACCCATTCCTCTAACTACCTATTTCTAGTGATCTAAATATCTAAAGTGTTGGTGATAGACATTTTCATTTGAGAATAATTAAGTCTAAGTTTGGGTCAACGAATATTCCGAAAGTGATCTAGAGCAACATAGGGTTAAACCAATTAATCATGCGATAATACTATTTGCAATGGAACAAGCATGTCCTATCGATTGTTATTTCATTATAATTAGAATTGCATGTTCATGGTCTTTCGAGCCTCTAAACACCCAGAATCTAGCCTCACGCATCATTGTGAGAGAGGAGTTTAATTTTCTAGTCATGGGTAATCAATTATGTCAGGGTTTACTGGGAAACCATTAGGACTTTCATAATGCCTAACCATTTAACGCAACTCAAACGCAAGACACCTACTTCTTCAGTGGTGATGTGACATCCAAGTTGGTCTTTCATAACCCCCCGTGTGTCAACCAAGTAAGGTGTTAGGTATATTTCTATCCAAACACCTTAACCTCTCCGAGATTACTTCATGCTCCCCACATTCTCATGTACCGACCTAGGTAATGCCTTCCGAAGTATTATTTCCTGCTAACAATATGCTTTTTATGTGATCAATCATAAAAACAAACCAACAAATCAGAATGCAAGACGGAAACAACAATCAATAACTCAATTCCAAAACAATATCATAGAATTACAATCGTAATCCATGGCTTCAACCCTGTGAGGAAGGGTTCTTGCCATTCATGTTAGTAAAACTATGTTAATCTACTCCTAATCTACTACTAATCTACTCCTAACTATATACTTACATGAGATTGGTAGATGAGAAGGGAATTCTATAAACCCTAGCTGAGTTCTCCCACTTCTCCTTCACTCCTATGCGCCATTTCCAATGTAAAATCGTGACCAAATGAAAATAAGAGATAAGGGTCCTATTTATAGTAAATGGAGAACCTGCATAATTTGTCCCTGTCATGAAATCCGCTCCGTGTCAATGAGTGTATTCTGCGCAGCACTACCTCCGTGACACCTGAGGCACTGTAAAGCTCACCGGAAATCAACCCGAAAAATCAACTCTTCTATATAACCTGTCAGCGATAGCAACGTGGCACGCCGTTGTGCAGCGCGTCACACCCTCTTGTCGCTGCGTGAGCTCCTCATGCCGTGGCATGTTGCCAACGCGCATGGGGCTGTTTGGGCAGCCTGCCTGCCAGGGCACGTTGCCGACGTTGTGCGGGTCGTTGGCCTATCTCTTTTGCCGACGTTCGCGTGTTTATTCCTTCTCCAAGCCCTAACTTCACCAATTCATGATTTAGTTCCTCAAAAGTCATCAAAATCACAAAACAAAGGCTAATCATGTTGGTTAGCACATATCTTAACTTTATGGCAAAAAATCACATGAAAATGTGTATCAAATAGCCAGGGACAACACGACTAATTTAAAGATAAAGTTTATCACGGACCTATATTATTTCCCCGTGATCACAACCCCACACTTAAAGCCTTGTTCGTCTCGAACAACCTTTTACATATCATGCATATGGAGAGTCCCACATAACTAATTTAGCAAGTTGATTCAAGCTACGACTATAATGATTACGTAAGATACAAGTTAAAAATAGACATGCTATGAAATACAACTATGTTAAGACTTCTTAACCTCAAGAATCGACTCTCAATCATAGCAAACTCATGCAAATCAACTTCTTAAAAATCCCACATGAATTTTATCCTTCATTAAACATGTGCCCTCACGGAAAGAGAGTTACCAATCACACGCAAAAACAATTTTACATCAAGCAATATATAAAGCGGGTATATAAAAAGAATTACACACACTCTCACAAAGAATTCACATGCTTCATGTCATGACCCATAAGCTTGCCCCTTAGTGTTTTACTCCACTAATTTGAGGATGTATGAATGTAAGATCAAGTTAGGACTTTGTAGGTTGTAATGTAACTCAGGTACTGGTAGGTCCTATTATGGCCGCTTATAGTGGCTAATCTTTCCTAAGCGCTTTAATACATCACGCCTCATGGCTAACTTCCCTTCCCTTACTTCCCTTTTTCTCCTTGATGGTTTTCTTTTTCCTCTTTTGTTTCCTTTTTAGGCAATTTTGACTTGCCAGTAAGGAGCTCTATAACTAATTTTTCATTACTTTGTTTTCTTACTCCTTAACGATAATCAACCATTTTCACACAAGTGCACCTTTGACCTTTTCTCCACTTCTACAACTTGCTACTTTTCATTTCTTTTCATTCTCCTCACTCATTCACTCTTTCGCATATTTCTTCTTCAAGCGCTTAAGAGCTTTGGGTCAATTCAAGGTTAATGAAAGAAACTGATTAAGCTTATGTTGGTACGACAAAGAATAGGCTCAAGGCTCAACGGGCTAACTAGGATTCATTTCTCAAGGTAGGTAAAACAGGATAAAATAAGGTTAATTCAAAGAAATGCCTAAATCATCTCCTACAATTCACATCCTTCATTTCGCTTCATACACACACCTGCATAAGTTCTAGACAATCCACAATAGCATAGAATACTCAAAAACCTTACACTCATCGCACATGCTCAATTCAAGACACATTCAGCAGACTCTACTCGCCTAATCACAAGAATTCAAAATTAAGCTTCAATTATATTGAGTCAAATTGCCAAGAGCCTATGTCTCAAACAAAGTTACAAACTTGCATGCTTCAACATCAACATACTGCATCCCGACAACCACGCCTAGCACATAACGAGAACATCAAGCATCCATTAGCTAAGGTTTCAAAAAAAAAAAACCCGACATCTATCGACTAATTTCCTCAAGACTGGTCAGTCATCCATCCATCGTCGAAAACAGTCCCTAACGATGACTAAAACATTATGTACAGACAAAGAAAAAAATTAAAATAAAAATTTTATTCTTCGTTCAACACTTCGTCTCTTAAAAGAACCGAAAGAAAAACTAACTAGTGATGAATTCATGCTTGACTCTCAAAAATTTTTCAAATCCACACAAGCATTCCATTCACCAACAATTTGTTAGGCACAAAAATTTTGAAATTTCCTGAAATTTCCTCACCCCACACTTAAATCATGCTATGTCCCCGTAGCATCAAATTAACAATTTAAGAGGGTGAGAAATACTCCCGAGGCCTTTAGGCCTAGCTAGTAGCATGTTTTCCACAATTGCACGAGAGCGGTGGTCGACCCCACACTTTTCCTTTTCTATGCTTCCTACCTTCCTCCTCCGAGGGTACTCTGGGATTTCCCCCACCTGTGCCTAACTTTCCCCAAAAACACAAAACAAACAAATTAAAATAACAAAATCAAAACAAAATCAAAATTACAAAGTGTACCAGGTACCTTGGGTTGCCTCCTAAGCAAATACTTATTTTACGTCAGTGGCACGATGTGGACCCGCCTTTCAGACATCCTCATACCCGGGTTCTCTTTCGAGAACCATCTTCTTTTCTTCTCGCCGTTGAAAGGAAAACAAACCTCCACTGCTCCTCCCTTCACTTCTTTTCCATTTTAAGTCCTTTATCAGACTTGGGCGGAACACTTGATATTGCCTTGGGCCGTGCACCCGCGACTCCTCCACCCCACACTTATCCTCTCCCAACACACTAACTTGACAAAGGTTTCGAGGTGTGCGTATGGGCTTAGCTCTTGGTAGACCCTGAAGGTTTCTTCATCATCCTCGACCCTCATTTTCAGGTCCCTTCTTT
Organism: Datura stramonium; assembly: GCA_018107945.1. NCBI lineage: Eukaryota > Viridiplantae > Streptophyta > Magnoliopsida > Solanales > Solanaceae > Datura > Datura stramonium. The sequence continues at coordinate 11,884 of JACEIK010006955.1, forward strand.
CAAATCAATCACCGCTCCTCCGAAGTGGGCCAAGAATGGCCGTCCCAAGATTAATGGTACCTCGGTCATCGACCTAAAATCTAAAACAATAAAATCAAGTGTATAATAAATTTACCTACTTTGATGAGAAGGTCCTCTATGATTCCGTCAGTTGTCACTCGATTTGTCACCACCATTGCAATATCAATCCCTTAATGCTCCTATTTTCCCAATCCTCAAGTGTGTTGAATAAGGATAGGGGCATTAGGTTAACTGCTGCCCCTAAATCACACAAAGTCGGAGCACTTCAGCCCTTTATCAATTTGTATGGGGAGGGTAAACCCTGTGGTCTGAGCTTCTTGGAATTTTGCTCAATACCCCGTGGATCACCTCGCCCGTTGCTACGCTGACGTCCCCAATCTAACTTTGTTCGCCATCACGTCCTTTCCAAGTATTTAGTATACTTGGGCATCTCTCGCAAGACATCAATAAGAGGCAATTATGTGAAGTTCTTTGAAAGTCTCAAAGAACTTTTGAAACATTCCTCCTCCTTGCTCTTTTTGAATTTCTGAGAAATGGTGGTGGTGGTCTTTGTAGCCGGGCCGCACTGAAGATTGCACATTTTGCTGCCTGAAGACTCCCCGATTTGCTCCAAAAGATTGTGGATGGCATCGGGGTCTTGGCCAACTCCCGCCGCACCTCTTTCTCAATCCCCTTAGGCCATGCACGCCCAACCGCCTTCCGCTTCTGAGACTAATGGCATTGATCCGCCGGGGTTAGGATCTGCAGACGTTTGGTAATCTCGCGTCTCATATTTTGAGAAGCTGCCATTTGACCCACTTGTTTTTCAAGATTGCGGTGGCTACTTGCCGATTCATTAAGTCTGTTCATCCTCGCCGATTTTCTCGTTTAATCGATTCTGGTCTCCATAATTTTCTCGCAAGTTTCTCACGTGCCGCTACTATGCCCATCAACCTCGCCATTATGCCGATACCGGTGTTGTTGAGGTTGCATAAAATTCGCGGTTTCCACCCCAAGAAGAATCTCTGTGGCCCCGCCAATTTCTCATGCTGAGTTATTTCCAAATTCGATTCATGCACATTCCCAATGAAATTGACTAATTCCGAATTGGCTCCACAAGATTCTGTGCCCAGTATTACAACAAATTCACACCAACTCTGAGCTTGCTGAACCGCATTAACTCGGCCCCGGTGCTGGTGCATACTCGCCTATTGAACCGAGTCAACATTTTGATGTTGAAACGAAGCTAACTGCGGCCGCCAAGGCATTCAAACCTCTACCTCTGTCAACCCCGATCTTCTTCCCGCCCCCTCTTGATGATTCACAAGCTAATTGATTTCCTTGTGCAATTCTCGTTTCAACAAAGTGTACAACTCATCATACGCTCTTTTTTCCAAGGCTTGCCCACCCGCAGTAGTCTAGTAATATTTTATTGTGTGGGTCTAGACTTTCTACAAAGGTATGGGCCAAAACTTCATTTGATTGCTGATATGTGGACAAATTTCCTCAACAATGACTTGAATCTTCCTGCCATGTACAAGTTCTCACTGTGCTTCTGCTTGAAACCGAGTATCTCACTTCTCAACTTTGCGCTTTTACCTAATATGGAAAGAATCTCGATATGGAACTTTCTGCCAAGTCATCCCATGAAGTAGCTGGAGTTCGTGATCAAATTCTTCTACCACTTTTCTTTTCGCCTCTCCCAACAATGAAAATGGGAAGAGGGTCAATCACATAATTCGTGGACACGCCTATGGGGACAAACGTACACTTATCTCAAGAAAGCTTTGTAAGGGCCGCCGCGGGTCTCATGTGCCATCTCCAGTGAACTAACCACTAGAATGTAACAAACAGACCATATTATGTTTAGCTCAAAGTTCCCTCCAGGCTCCGGTTTACTGGGATACTAGAGGTCACATTCTACGCTAGTGGGATTGCCACTTCGCGAACCGGTCTTGCTGCCATTGCTTCCGATAACAGCTTGCCCTGCCCGCGGTGGCCGTTGCTGTACCTTCAAGTCCCTTCACTCTTTGCTCTAGAGCTATTCTCCTTGCAAATGGATTTGACGTTCAGGTTCAAGCAACGGTTCCACAAGCTCTCTATTCTGGTCACTCTCAAGGTGACAACCCGTCACCCGCAAACAGACAAACTAAGACCACAGTTTCTCAACACTTAAGGAAAATTTAAAAATCACATAAAAATAGATAAATCATCAAAACTTCGCCGAGTCCTAAGAATCCGCTAAAACTTGATGTGCCCGCAAGTGTACGGGCCGTGCAAGTAATATAGTGGCTCTTTTAAGCAAACCTAATGTCGAACCCACGTGGACTCGGACCCATTCCTCTAACTACCTATTTCTAGTGTGATCTTAAATATCTAAAGTGTTGGTGATAGACATTTTCGTTGGAGAATAATTAAGTCTAAGTTTGGGTCAACGAAATATTCCAAAGTGATCTAGGAGCAAACATAAAAAGGTTAAAACCACTAATCATGATAATACTATTTGCAATGGAACAAGCATGGTCCTATCGATTGTTATTTCACATAATTAGAATTGCATGTTCATGGTCTTTTGAGCCTCTAAACACGGCACCTAGCTTCCTCACCGCATCATTGTGAGAGGGAGTTTAATTTTCTAGTCATGGGCAATCAATTATGTTGTGGCTTGCTGAAACGATTAGGGACTTTCGTACGTCTAACCATTTAACGCAACTCAGCCGCACACCTACTTCTTCGAATGGTGATGTGACATCCCAAGTTGGTCTTTCATAACCCTGTGTCAAATCCAAGCAAGGTGTTAGGTATATTTCTATCCAAACACGAACCTCTCCCGAGATTACTTCATGCTCCCCACATTCTCATGTCCCGAATTTAGGTAATGCCTTCTCAAGCTATTTCCTGTTAACAATATGCTTTTATGGTGATCAATCATAAAACAACCAACAAATCGTAATGCAAGACTAAACAACAATCAATAACTCAATTCCAAAACAATATCATAGAATTACACCGAACCACTGCTCAACCTGTGAGGAAGTGGTTCTGCCATTCATGCTAGTAAAACCACGTTAATCTACTCCCACCTACTATTAATCTACTCCTAACTACATACTTACATGAGATTGGTAGATGAGAAGGGAATTTGATAAACCCTAGATGAGTTCTCCCACTTCTCCTTCACTCCTGATGCGCTTTTCGAATAAAATCGTGACCAAATTAAAATAAGAGCTAAGGGTCCTATTTATAGTAAATGGAGAACGTGCATAATTTGGCCTCGTCGTGGAACTAACCTGTCATGGAGTGTATCGCGAGCACCGCCCGTGACACCTGAGGCATCGTGAAAGCTCACCGGAAATCAACCCGAAAATCGCCCTGCACCTGCCGCGATAGCAACGTGGCACGCCGCTTGGGCAACGCGTCATCCCCTCTTGGTCGCGGACCTCATGCCGTGGCATGTTGCCAACGCGCATGGGGCTGTTTTGGGTGCAAGCTCGTCTCGCCGTGGCACGTTGCCGACGCTACAGCGGCCGTTTGGGCCTCCTCTTTGCCGACGTTCGCGTGTTTATTCCTTCTTCCAAGCCTCTACTTCACAATTCATGATTTAGCTCCTCAAAGTCATCAAAAAACCTACAAAACAAAGGCTAATCATGTTATTAGCACATATCTTAACTTTTATATATAAAAATCACATGAAAATGTATCAAATAGCTTAGACAAATACCTACTCAATTTAAGCTAGTAGCGATCACTGACCTATATTATTTCCCGTGATCAAGTATATCAAAAATTTCTCACACATTGGCATAACATGGTTTAACAATGAAAATAAAGATCACATAAACACATATATTCATATTGTACTTTAATAACATGATTAAGCCCATTTTTTTTTCTTTCAAGCACATGAGTCAAGTTCCAAAAAACTAAATGTTTCTACCTTTTTCATGAATTTTTTGAGTGAATTTAATAAAGTCTCAATGATACCTAAAGTGAAGCACCTAGCATTCACAGGATCCAAGTTCTTGTTCTTCATAATGACTAATTTACCCTTAAGATGGTCATCACCATCCATCATCGGAAAAGTCATGACTCAATGACAAAAATAAAAATCTAGATCAGTTGGTTCTAAGGGACTATCCACCTAAAAGTACCAAACAAAACCGGAGGAACCCAATAAAACCACAAAAATACTACAAACCAATAAGAATGCAAGATAAGTGATAAATCCTAAAAATAGGCCTATCATGTGCAAATTTAGCAATTAAGGCATGCATGGTAATATGGAATTCACTTCTCCCACCCCACACTTAATTAGTAACACTGCCCTCGCTAAACAATAAAACATAAATTAAAAATATGAAAGAAGACAACCCCGGGCCTCTACTCCTCGTTGTTTGTGGGGCAAGAGCAGCTTCCCCTATCTATGCATTTCATGCTACAAATTCATTGTAAATTATGACTTAGCACCCACACTTGAACCAACACGTAAAAGTAAAAATTTGATCTTGCCGTCTACCAAGTAAAGGCTCATTTAACATCATGAAGATTTCCGCGTAGGTATCTTGGATTACTCGTACTTCATCAAGACTATGAGACCGTGGGTCAGCATCTTTGGCTACTTGTTATACCATGCTGCCCTATGACATGTCGTAAAAAAGACGTAAATAGGAAATAAAGACTAAAAGTTAAACATAAGCAATTAATCTAATCCTAAGTCGATTCCCCGGCAACGACGCTAAAATTTGATGATCGCGATATTACACTCGTAATGAGATATAAAGCGGTCGATGTCAAATATAGAACCCAACGAAGGTCAAACAATTCCACAGGAATATGGAAGGACAAAGAAGATCACTAGTATTTACGCTTTGAGTCACTTATCTCCTAAAAGGGGGAATCTATAAAAGTAACAAGCAATATTGTTGAGAGAAAGTGAAGGTTAGTTCCCAATTAATGCAACTAACTAGGTAAGTGTTCCCACAACTTCTCATAACCACAAGGCGTTTTATACTAGTGATCTATTTCAAAGTTTAGCATGCAATATTGGAAAGTTAAATTCATCTAAATGGTTGGTCCTCTATTTAGATGATTATCGCCATGCAACTTGGTCCGTATGCGGATGTATGCTTAATCAACCTTGCACTTGATATCGATTAGCCATTTCCTATTAGCGCTGCTTTAGTTTAGATGAGGGTTGATATCCTTAAATCTCCTTGTTAATCCCTTTTCCCATTCATTACCCTCGTTTTATGAGTAAGAAGAAGACAAATTCCAACGTTCTTGCAACTTAAGAAATACTAACATGAAGGAAAAAATAATACATACATAAACCCCATTCGGGAATCACTTAGTATTTTTACCTATGTGTGTTAATTCATCATGGTTCCCATAATCCTTGTTGTGAGGTTTATGACTATCATAATTTTAAGTAAATTTGTAGCATTCATATACAAAAAGCGTAAATTAATACTTACAATGATGATCAGAAGAAGCTCACTGATTATTGAAAAAAAGGAAGAACGATTCAATTACCAGTGTCTCAATGTTTTTGTGAAAATCAAACCTTACAATTGTATTTCTCATACTAATAGACTTGTATAAAACTTCTCTTAAACTTGGCTTAACTTTACTAAGAAATAAAGGGTATTTATAATAGATTTGGCTTTTTCCTTTTGCGGTTTTGATTTTGGATTTTGGCTTATTTTCCTAGTTGAAGTAGGATTTGACTGCTGTCCGTTGAACAAGCTTGGCATGTTGCGTTAAGGCATCACGCAAAGACTAGGGCCGTACGCGCACACTTTCCCCACACTGGGAGGCCGCGCTCACGCATGGCATTGTGCCAAACCGCCGCTAGGTCGCGCGCCATCAGCGCCGGAGATAGTGCCGCGTCGCGTGGCTCAGAGCTGCAGTGTGCAGGCAGGAGCCTTGTGCCTTTGGTCGTGCATGTGTAGCTATGCGCCGTGCGGGCATGGCAATGAACTCATTTTTGGCCTCGTTTGCTTCTTCGTTTAGTCCATCTTCTTGACATGTATTCCAAAAGCCTCAACACACCTAAATCTATCATTATTAGCCTTGTAAACATATAATCATGTTGTTAGCTAATTTAACAAATATATAACATAAACATAAAAACACACATAATTTGTCCTCAAAACATAGTAAAAAGTATGGGCAAATTATGTCTCGAGAAGCGCGTAGGTGTTTCCCCCTTCATCAAAGTTGATTCCCTAAACCACTCAAAAGGGATAATTGAGAATGACCTTTTAGTGAATATGCAATCAATCAACATAGGCAATCAATAGGTGTCTTTCAACAATCCCAATGGTGTCAATCTACTTTAATTTTATTAAATTGATAAGAACTCCATTCTACTCGATTGCAATTTGCCAATTGTATTCCTCCTATGTCTAGGTGAGTCCTTAAACAAGGGCGATAACCTTAGGTCATTGTTGATTAATACTACCCAAAACTAAATTGGATTTCTCACAATAACAGAGGCAATTGGGAAGGATTTGATGACTTTTATCACTAATCACACTTTATAAACCCTAAGTAGATCACATCCCAAGCCCATTATTTCACCTTCACTGATAATGCATTGTTAGGTCACAAAGTCCCATTGAGTTCTTAACCATATATTTGGGTTTAGTTACCTACATAACAAGAGTGAAGAAAACAAGTAATTAGACATATTAACTTACAAAGCAATAAGAGAATTGAGAAAACTTGAATTTAGAACTTGGATCTTTCAAATCTTCAATGGGTAATCTTCAATACAAGATAAAGTTATGGAAATTATGAAGGATGTATGAGAGCTTGCTAAAACTATCTAAGGAAGTTAGATCTCTCTTAAAACTTTAGAAAACACTATTTATACTAAGTACTTAAAACCCCAATTTAATTAAGATCTCGAGGGCCCTAGATCATAGAGATGGGACCGTCTTTTTTGGAAAGATGGTCCGCATATCGAACCGTCAATCGGCTTAGGTATTTTCCAAGCTTCTTCCGTAATTTGATCGGGCGGATATCTTTAGAAAAACAAGATGGTCTTTTTTTCTTGTCAATTCTCCCATCTTGGATTTGGGTTGGACAAATGGATTAGTTGGCGGTCTGCCTTTTGAAAAGATGAATTACATCTTTGAGTCGTCCATTAAAAGTGCCGTAGTGGTATTTTCTTGGAATGTAAGATGCTTAAATCATGCTGACCACATCTTGAAAATACGATCAATTTTGCTTCATTTCGGCGTAATTTAGTTACTTCGATGCCTCAATTTATCACTCTATTAGATTCTAGAAATTTAGAAAAATAGAGGTAGTTTGGATATAAATTAGGCATGCAAACTCTATAAAAAGGCATGTATGTCGCAAATTCCCAATCCATCAACACCTCTACCTTAAAGCTTTTTCTTGTCCATAAGCATCTAAAATAAAACCATCTTCTCTCGACCAAGATTCATGTTCCAAGATTACAAAGTGCAATGACTAGGGTGATTTTGGCCAAAGCCTAGAAGCATACAATCATCAAGTAAGCCAACCCTCTATTATGCAAAAATAGCTTTCACAACCATCGAGACTAAGCATGCAATCTCTATTTAGACATCAATTCAATATGCAAGACACCTAGATTGGAGAAGTAATCTCATGCTAGCCATCATCATCCACATGCCCTAACATTTACACCAAGAAAAGTGTCTATTTTAAAAATAAACATTCACACACAACACATGGACATAAGATCAAAAAAAGAAGAGAAAAGCACTCAATTATCATAAAGAGATTCACAAGATAGGTTACAACTACCATATGCTTGCATTTTTCTCAAATATCAATTAAGATCACATAAGGGCTTTAATTGAGCTTCTAATGTTGGTCAAAGGGCTGGTAGGATAAAAATATGGTCCTTTAGTGGCTCATTACCACCATGTTATACCTCGAATTCAAGAATCGAACCCTAAGTGAATTAAGAGAAAACTGAAAATGTTGCAAAAGTTAGCCATGAATGGGTCACTTAACGACTCGTGAGGAGGCCTAACGAGTTGTCGTGTGGCTCGTGGGAAGGCCTAAGATGTTGAAGGACTCGGGGTCCTCACTGTGTGATGTAACGACTGTGGCCGGGCCACCACGTTGGGCCGCCATGTCACTGTGGGTTGGTCTCGAGAGAAGGAAAAATGGCTTATCCAAAGGCACTTGACGAATGGCACCCAATGACCATCACGGGCCCTAACGCACTGCTAGGGTAATGCTACTAAGCCAATGGAGTTTTCATGAATGACGAGGCAAAGGCACTTGACGGTGAACCAACCTGGACGGTGAGCCCTAGTAATGAGCCGCAAACGCCCTGCTAGGACTCCCCGACGCTTATTTTCACAAATGATTTCAAGAAGGTTCTTTTTGTAATTCCCAAGTTCTAAGGGCCTATACTACGAGTTTTAAGCTCGTAATAGAGGGTTTTATGTTGAGAACGACCCATATAGGACATTTTCATGCATGCAAGTGCGAGAGTCAAGGAAGAAAGTGAGGAGAAATTCAAGGTTTTCAAGGGAAATCTCAATGGGGCAATTAGGAAGAGTTAGGATTCTTCATTCCTGTGTATGTAAGGCTATGAGTGGTGCTTTCTTCCACATCCATTTCATGCCCTATCGATTTTTGATTAATTTGTGATGATCAAGTATGGGTTTTCATTCAATTGCATGAACCTTACATTTCTACTCATGGGTATGATTAATTGAGTTGATATTGATTATTTATCGAGCTTGGGAAGATTCTAACTTAATTTCTTTTACAAAATTATTTTCTAAAAATTAAATTTAAATGCCCATGTGTGGTTCTTATATGATGATGATGATGGAGTAGATGATTAAAAGTATGTTTTCAGCCTTACCCATGATTTTGATGATGTTGTCAAGAAGATTAAATAGATTCCATGTATAGTGAAGTTTTGCGTAGTGCCCAATGTTGAGTATAGATGACTCCATTTTCTAATGTGATTTTGTATTATTTCGTGTTGGAGTGAAATGTCCCAAATTATAATGTTTTAAAATGATTTGAATGGGTTGAAGCATGATAAGGTTTTGGAAAGGTTCCAATGTTGATGATAATGAAGTGATATTTCTAAAGTAGTCTTACCACATGATTTTGAAGAAAAGTCTCCCAATTATTCTTGAGCTTGTGATATGTGTCATAGTAAAACTTCTCATATGCATGAATTCATAATGAGATGACAGTCATTAAGCTTCATTTCATATGATAAGCCGAGTTTAAGCATGATTCTATTCTAAAAATTTATCGAGTTGACATTGTTGAGCTTCATATTTATATGATGTCTAATGCATGCATGATTTCATAATGAGTCTTTAATAATAGACAATGTTGAGCTTCCGTTTTCATACGATGTTGAGTTTATGCATGATTTCATGTAGAGCTTCGTCACTAGACGATGTTGAGCTCAGATTATACGATGTAGAGAATTGCATGTTTTGGGAGAAGAGTCTAAGACCTAGCGGGCTAAGGGTCGACTACCCTATGCCCTAACTACGCGCCAATGAAGGTTGATTCTATTATATAATTGCGACCTCTCTTGTGAGTTATCCCCACTCGATTGGCTCTTTGAGTTTGATATCTATATCATGGTATCGTCCGTAGCCCCGAAGGTTATGGGAAGACTCTACCCACTTGAGTGTAATAGCCTGACCACGTAAGCTCTATCGTGTACATGCCTAAGGACAAGTCTCCCACGCATATCATTCCAGCTTTGCTTATCCATTACTCATGATGATTATCTTATGCATGCATGCTTGAAAAGAAAGGTTTGACTCCATTGTTCATCTTTTGATATAAATGTTATGATTTAGCTTTTAGTCGCTCGATTTAATCATGATGTTCTAAAGCCATGCATGACAATGTATTAAAATGAGAATGATTTGATAATGAATGCTTGTGATCGTCTTTCATCTCTTGCAAAGGTTATCATATATGTATGACTTGTTTTAAAAAGTCTATTATTGTCAAGCGGTTTTACTTACTCAGATACTCCTGCATTACTCTCACTACCGACTACATACTTTCTATGCTGCATCGCTTTATGATACAGATCCGGCTCGTGTTCATCCCCCGTTCGTAGTCGCCATCGTAGCCAGTACCCGTCAGCTGGGTGAGTCCTCATCTTCCGAGGACTAGAGTTTCCAGCTATCTTGAGCGCATTTTCGCTTCGTATTTCGAACTAGTTTGGGGGTGTTGTCTCCATCACCGGGTCCAGATTAGAGACTTATCAGACTTAGACATGTATTTAACTCGCATGTTTATTCCGCTGTTATGCTAAGTTATACTTTCGCCGAGTTATATTGATCATGTTTATTGAATGAGATGGTGAATGCTTATGCCACGGGTTGAATTTGGTCTCTGTGGTCCCTTTGTCCCGTGTCTAATGCTGTGTACTTTAGGTCGTGACAAACTTGGTATCGAGCAATAGGTTTGAAGTGTCCTAGGAGTTTGAAAGTTGCATTAAGTAGAGTCTTTTCGTAAGTTAAGAGTGCCACACTTATGACGAAGAGGCTACGAAACGTTCTAGGAAATGTTCCCATCTTTCATGATTTGTGTCATGCGATGAAGAGTCTTTCTACCTCTCTAATTAGTGTTATCTCGCAATTGGGTGCATAATCATGGCTCGAAGGATGAATGGAATGAGAAATAGAGATGCCGAAGGCCACGAGGATGGCATGGGTCATAGCATCACAAGTCCTCACCAAAGCAAGGTGAGCCTAAGGCACCGTGAGTCACTACCACGCTGAGTTCCGGCCATATCTGGGGGCTTGCGCAGTAACTTAACTCAAGCCAAAAGTCAACCGCAGGCTATTGCGCATGCTCCATGTAATAGCAATGCAACGGCGGCCGAGTCGTGACTTCTTAAGGATTAACCCATCGGAGTACTTGGGGTCCAAGGTAGGTGAGGACCCACAGACTTACCGATGAGATCGTCAAGATCATCCGTGTTATGGGTGTGAGCAAAGTGTTGAGTGCGTAAAGTTGGCCTCCTACTGCTTGGAAGGGGGTTGCACATATCTCGGTTCCATCAATGGAAGGATACTGTGGCTGCCTGAGAAGGTCCTGGCCACTTAGGAGGAGTTTCAAGTTGCGTTCCTAGATCTAAGGCTTCTTCCCTGGAGATGAGGGAGCCAAAGGCAAATCAATCTGTGAATCTGTGCAGGGTAGGATGACATTATTAGAGTATTCCTCGGTTCACCCGCCTATCGAGGCTGCTCCCCGAGTTAGTGACTCAATCGCAGGACGTGAGTGAGAAGGTTTGTGCATGGATAGCAGGTTACTTGGATATGGAATGCAAGATTTCTATGCTCTATCAGATATGACTTCCTCGTATGGTGTTGTACGCCCAAGCAGATGAAGGCTATGACATTCGAGAGAGAGAGATAGAGGCCAAGAGGGCAGCAATCGAGGACCACAGCATTCTCCTAGCAGAGGTCCAACAGGGCACCATCGACACTCACCAGAGATCATCCGCCCCAGCCTCAGCCATGGAATGTGCCATATTGGCCTAGGCATGATCAAAGAGGGCGTGCATCAAAGCTTAAGGGGTCGTAGCAAAGCAGCTCGTAGATTCAGGTGTTCCAATTTGTCGCAGATGTGGCCGAGGGGCATACAGCCGTTGCTTGGTAGGTTCTGGTGCGTGTTTTGGGTGCTGGCAACCTGCATGCTTAGAGATTGTCCAACAACGAGACATGATCAGGTTGGGGGCTGTGGCCTAGTTTCTAGCTCAGCAAACTCTACCCTCGCTCAACACATCTGGGGCATCTACTAGTGCAACTGGTGGTCGCGCCAAAACAGATTTTATGCCCTAGCATCCGCCAGAGTGTGAGGTCTCCCGACGTGGTTATCGGTATGTTACGAGTCTTCCATGTTGATTTTTATGCATTTTTAGATCCAAGGGCCACTTTGTCCTTTGTGACACCTTATGTAGCCAGTGAGCTTTGAGTCACCTCCCATGTCTTGTCAAAATCCTTCGGTTTCTACCCGCAGGGTGACTCATTGTAGCTAGAAGGGTGTATACAAATTGCCCGATCTTGGTTCTCCATAAGGTCATCTCAACAGATTCTGAGAGTTATCCATGACCGATTTCAATGTTATTCTCAGATGGGATTGGTTGTATGTTTATGCTTTGATTAATTGTAGGACCCAACAAGGAGTTTAGATTCCCTACTGAGCCAAACATTAGAATGGAAGGGTAGTTCAAATTTGCAGCTCCGTAGGGCCGATTTGTTTCATACCCTCAAGGCCAGGAAGATTATTTCTAAGGGTTGCATGTATCACCTAGTTAGGTTAAGGACGGGAGTCCGAAACCCCGACTATCCGGTCATTACCAGTAGTACGTGAGTGTCAGAGGTCTTTCCCGATGTTTTTCCAGATTCCTTTCGAGCGAGAGATTAATTTTGGTATTGACCTCCTTCCGATACTTAACCTATATCTATTCCACCCTGCTGCACGACTTCGGCCGAGTTAAAAAATTGAAAGATCAATTAAAGGATTTGCTGGGAGCAAAGTTTTCATTAGACCAAACAAGTCTCCATGGGGCGCACTCCAATATTATTTGTTCTAAGAAGGATTTGGTCCTTCGTATGTGCATTACGGTCGAGAAGTTGAACACAAGCCATCACAAGAACATGTATCCTTTTCCTGTGATCGATGATCCGTTCTCGATCGCCCTGTGGTGCTAAGTGTTTCTCGAAGATAGATCCCAGATCCGTAATACGCCCGTTGTTCGAGAGTGATATCCCGAAGACGACATTCATAACATGGTATGGTCATTATGAGTTTGTAGTTAGTCTTTTGGACTACACGAAATCTCCTACAACTTTTTAAGTGATGAGTGTCTCACTTTCTATATCATTCGAGTTTGCATACCCATTACTTATTATGATTATCTTATGCATGCATGTTTGAAAGCAAGGCTCACTCATTGTTCAACTTTTGATATAAATGTTATGATTTAGCTTTTGAGTCATTCGACGAATCATGATGTTCTAAAGCCATGCATGACCATGTATTGAATGAGAAATGACTTGATATTGAATGCAAGACGTTTTCATCCAGTGCTAGTCATGAGAAAATATGCTTTTTTAAAAGGCTATTATTGTTCAAGCGGTTTTACTTACCTTGCAAACTCTGTGACATTCCACATACCGATCGCATACCTTTCTATGTTGCATCGTTTCATGATGTGTGATCCGCCCTGCTCAAATTTCGTTCGTAGCCACTTATCAAAGCTAGTACCTACTTGTTTTGGTGAGTCCTCATCTTCCGAGGACTAGACTTTCGCCATCTGAAATATTTTTACTTTAGTATTTTTGAGCTAGTCAGTGTTGTCCCATCACTGTCCAGATAGAGACTTATCGTATTTGTATATGTATTAAACTTCATATGTTTATTCCTTGGTCGTTATGCTAAGTTATACTTCCGCCGAGTTATGTTTATGTTTCCTTCATGTTTATTGAAGGAGATTGTGAATGCTTATGCCACGGGTTGACTTGGGGTATCTCAGGTCCCTTGTCTCGTGTTCACACCGTGTGTACTCTTGGATCGTACACACCATTGAACATTACATCACTAATGTGTTGTGAGTTTACAACACTTTCGATGCTTAAATTGGAGAAAATAGCATGGACTTAGGCATGTTTATACTAATATGAGGTGCTTTTACATTTTTTTCTGGGCTGGAAAATAGTTGTTGGAGCAAAATATGCAAAAGATGCATAAAAGTGCAGAATGTACCAGTACTCAATCTCAAGCATTTGCGCCGTACTTCAGATTGTACGAGTCAGACTAAAACTCATGAAAACATAGAAGGTGGAAACAATGTGAAGGCAGAAAGTACGCTCAAATTGAGCGATACCAATGGTGGTACGAGCAAGAATCTGAGTCATGAAAACATCAATGAAAATTTGCACGAGCAGCTCTTGGTATGGGTGGAACCTATAGATCGTGAATATCTACTTAATTGCACTCATGAGTCGTGGGGAGCTTCAGCGATTCTTAAAGACTTGCGTAACTTCGTATGCAACAAAGAAAAGCAAGAGCTGTAGGAGCAAAGTATGAGGTGTATCACAATGCTCGTGGAAAAATTCAAAAGATGTCAAAGTTCTCGCAGTCAACCCACTGATGGATTGTACGACTCTTAGGACTATGGTACAAGTTGTACCACCTGCCAACACTTAGTCAATTCCCGTACAACCAAAGAATGTACGAGAGTTAGGTATGACTTGTACAATCTTGTTACGATCGTATGATCAAGTGTAGGGATGAGTAGGCGCTATATGTGAAAATTTTCCGTTTCCTAGGAAAAGATTTTTGATGTTTGTATAAATACCTTTTATGTTTTGTTTTAGTAGGAGAGAGAGAAGTAGACGTGTGATTACATTGAGAGAAGTTTTATTTGTGAATTATTATCATGTTTTAGAGAGCAATTCTTGAGATCAACACTTGTTTTTCTCAACTGCTCTTGATTTTATTCATCAATTTTCAAAGTAGGTTTTATTTCAATTATTTATCGTAAGTATTTAATTATGTCTTTGTCTATGAATACTAAGTACAATCTTATAATCATGATTGGTTAAAACCTCCATAACTAGGGTTGTGGGAACTATGGTGAATTAACGAAATAGGTTACACAATGATTCAAAACTAATGTTAAATGCTTGAATTGTATTCTTCTCATCTTTAAACATTTCTTAATGGTGCGCAACGTTAGACTTGCCCGTATTTTCAACCTAGAGAAGTAGAGATTAGAAAAAGAGAATTACAACAAAGCCTTGATTTTTATGATCATTGTATGACATAAGTTGCGGTCGCTAGAAAGTTAATTTGGAACATATTGATAACAATTAATTTGAAATCACCATGATCCTAATTCCTGATCGAGTATATCATCCAATAGGACTAACTAGTTGATTTGATAACCTCATACGCCTACATGGGCATTGGGATCGATCACATGTGTATATCCGAAGCAGTTAATAATTCATGGGGAATACTTACCCTGAGTTATTTGCAAATATTTGATAACAACCAAAATTGTAGTCTTCTTTATTATTGTTTTCTTAAACTCCCAATTTGGAGATAACTACCAACAAGTTTACACAAAGATTAGTTCCAGATCTTACCTGCTCCGTGGGTTCGACCCCAACCTATTGTTGTTCTCTTTACACAACGCCCACTTTAAGTATTTTTCCAAGAAATGTGAGTTTGAGCGTGATCAAAAGTGGTGCCGTTGTCGGGGAATACAACTAAGATTAGATTAATTGCTTGTAGTCAATCTTTGGTTAAAGGCTTTTAATTATGTTTTCTTTTGTTTTGGGCCACCTACGATTAAGTCGCTTGTGGGGTAAATTCCAAGTACCCAACCAGAAAAACCCCTTGATTCCTTTGGATCTCGAAGTTGAAATAACACCGTGGAAGTATGGAGCCAAAAGTAGAGAGATGCCCGTCTTGCTTAACAAGCTAGGCACTCGTGCTAGCTCGACAAGCCGGCATTTTAGGAAGCCGATGATGCTTGAGGTGATGAGGTTGTCAATGCTGGTGTCCATGGAAGGGGAAACAAATCACCAAATATATGCCTCTCAATACTTTGTAGTAGAGGATGACCCGTACATTCATAAAGCTTCCGCCAACCTCGAGCTATCAAGACCAATTACCTTTGCCTGTTGAGGCAAAATTTGACATTACTAGCACAATGATTCCAATTGTTGAACATGAAGGGGGTGTTTAGTGGTCACGCAGATGATGATGCCAACTCCGCACTAATGAACTTTGTAGAATTTGCAAGGCGTACTGTGTTGCCCTGAGTCACCAGACAATAAGGCTAGGACTCTTCCCATTCTCTCCGGTCTAGGGAGGCCAAATTATGGTTATTGGAGTTGCCCAACCACTCCATTATAACCCTGGGAGGGAGTTCAAACAAGTTTTTCTAGAGAGATTCTTTCCACCTCTAGAATGATGCAAATTAAAGATGAAATATATAATTTCCAACAACTATGGATTAAGGCACATCATGAAACCTCGGTTGATTCAAGATGAAAGCTGACCAGTTATTCAAAAACCAAAATTCTTGATGACGCTTGTTGAGATTTGCTATAGATCACTCAATGACAAAATAAAGATGTAGCAGCACATGCTGGTGGGAGGAGTACCGTTGAGCTACACTGGGAGCAAGTCAAACTAAAAAATAGAGCAACGAAAACAGAAAGCATGGAAACGGGTGTCAAGCGATCGCCGGTACATATGTTTGGTTTCACCGCTAACCAATGAAGGTAGGAGGAAGAATGTGACTGTGAATTAGCCAATATGCACACATCATTGACCTTCTCATGAAGCATTCTAAGGGGGCACTGGAGCGTAAAAGCACAAGCCGAGGGACAAAGGGACAGGAACCAGGTGTGAGCACTCGATTCCGAGGAGGAGGCAAACTTCTCGACAACCAAGTAGTGGGTTTTTGAGTATATCCCAAGGGTCTAGATACACTTGGCACCGAGGTTAGGAAACCAAGGCCGAACCAAATACAGACAATTACAACCTAATGGCTAAGGTGAGGCGAAGCCGAGGTCCCGAGCAAGAGGGAGAATGGAGAAGGAATGAAGGTTATAGCAATGACCGAGCAGCATTTGTACATGCCTCCTAATGCACGTGAGGGGATGTTGTATAGTCAACGTTGAGAGCCCGATGGTTGAGATGCTAAATAAGGTTAGATCCATAGATGATTAGTCAAAGACATCCATGGAGATATATCTAGCATGAGTCAAAGAGTTGAGTCACATGCCACGACTATCAAGAAGATTGAAAATGCTTGGGTCAACTGCCGCATCACCAACCCTAGGCAAAAAGGTACAACCGTAATGCACCAAAATACGAAGAATGATGGTCACGCATGGTTGTGATGACTAGGAGCGGAAAACACCACAATTTATTCCTTCGGTTGTAGTTGAGCTTCAAAGGAAGAAAGGAAAACATCACTGATGATGAGAAAAGGTTGCTTAGCATGAGCATGATGAGGATGCTGTATTGACTAAGGCCTCGCTTGTAGAGAAGAGCTCATGCCGAACAAGTGAGAGAAACAAGGGGCCACAGATTTATAAGGCTATCCCACGACCACCACCACCATTCCTCAAAGGATGAAGAAGAAGGCTAAGAATGATAAGTTTCTAACATTTACAATGCTAAAACAATTATCTGTGAGCATACCATTGGTCGAGGCATTGGAATAGATGCCAGGATACGCCAAGTTTATGAGAGACCTTGTTACTAAGAAAGGGTTTCATGAGCAATGAGCCTGTGGATAACGTGTATCATTAGAGCGCTATAGCCTCATGGATCCTTGACTAGAAGGAAGATCCGTGTGCCTTCACCATTCCATGTATAGTTGGTGATGTTGAGTTCGTGGAAGGCACTCTACAATTTGGGAGCAAGCATCAATATAATGCCTTTATCGTGTTTGCGCCCGGGCTTGGGAGCCCCATATCGACTACTATGCAACACACATGGCTAACTAATTGTGAAAACTCGTGGGGATCCTATTGATGTCGCTAAAGTGGACAAGATCGTATTCAAACCGACTTCGTGATCCTTTATTGTAAGGTTGATTTTGAGGTTCCCATCATTTTGGGGCGATCATTCCTTGCCACTGGGAGGGCTTTAGTAGATGTGGAGGCCGGCCGCTAATTTTCGTACAATAAAGAAGAGGTCACCTTCAATGTTTGCCACTAAATTAAGAAATCAAAGGAGTATAGAGTGGTCTCGTGAATCGAGAGAGTTTGAGTTCTTGACGAAGTCCGAGTAAAGGGAAGAGACATGCGTCGTGCCATGATGTTAAATCAGAGCTTCTTGGGAAGAACTTCATGTGGTGGTTTGGTAAATTCTAAGTAACCGAACTACCTCGTGCCGGCCGCAACATTAAATTAAGCGCTCTGGGAGGCAACCCAAGTTTATTAGCATATGTGTGCTCGGTGATACAGGAGAAACAAAAACATGTGGCGTAAAAATTACGTAACAAACTAGTGCTATGGGTCTCAAAAGATTTACTCATAAGAGGATGTACGGGCTTCATGGTACGAGTTGTGGTGAGAAGCATAGATGTGTCTCATAAAGGCATGAGTTCAGGTACGATTAGTCCTGCAACTCTTAACTTCATTGTACGGCCGTAGTACTCACCGTAGTGATGAACTATGCAAGGCATGGACCTCCAATTAAGAGTATCCTACGAGTCATAGTACGGCCGACCTTCATGGTAGGAGTCGTAAGATGTACTGTGAGGGTCCCAGAGATAAGTTTTCTTAGCATCTTTGTTACGAGTCATAGGGACGCAGTTGTAGGTCCTTCCTACGACTCGTGGTATGAGTGTGATGGGTCAAATTACTTAAAATAACCCGAATCAAATTTCTAGATTTTTAAAAAAGAACCGTCCTAAAATTATTTAAACTTCAAAAACAACAAACTTATCTCACACGCAATCAAGACCTGAAACTCACGAAAATACCCACGACTCCCTAACACCCATAACTCAAGCTGACAATCAATTGAGCTAGATTTTGTCACGACCAACGTACACCCGATCAGACATAGGGACAAGGGACCCCGAGGGAAACCCAAGCATACCCATGGCTCATGCGTAGAACTAATCATTCAAATAACCGAAAACGAGCAATCATAATATATAGAGGAAACGTAATCATAACATAGCATCAAGAAATACCAACGTTTACATAGTGGAGTACTACATACTTGTCCAAAAGCCTCTAATACATAAGATGGGTTGATGGGACAACATCCCCAACTAACACGCCAATACGAAAACATAAAACAACATGAAAGCCTGTGAAACAACCCTTGGAATATGAGGACTCACCAACAAGGTATGACGAAGCTAAGATGGCCTAAGGGTGAGAATTAGCTCGAGACGTGGACTCGTATCATGAAATGATACAAATATAGAAGTTGTAAGGGTGGTCACATAATGAAATGTACCGAGTATGCAAGCTAAATAAAATGACATTTTAAAAGTAAAGTAAACTCATAAATAGACATAGGAGAAGGACATCATGCTTTGCTGAATAACTATCTTCGTACTAAAACATAAGGCTCAAGACTTTGAAATCATTCGTATTCATTCATTATCTAATCATGAGTAATTTTACCATAATATAACTTGAGCCAATAACATAAATATAACAATGCATAAAAACATGTGGAACAATGAGAGAACTCGGCTATAACCGACACGATCATGCTAGAGCCTTTCATGATGCTCCACTATTCACCAAGGGCAGAGCGACCCCGGGCTTGCCAGTGAGGGCCGTGCATAAGGCATGATATCACATTTGAGGAAATCAATATCATAACATCATAACATTGACAACCCACGATAGCATGTGGTTATGAGAGACCGACATAGTCCTTTGAATGCCACGCTTGGTGCCAGACACGCATCAAAACATACATATAGGCTCATACATTAATCATTAACATCATACATAAAAATTCATTGGCTAAGATATAACATTCATCATCATTTGATCCCCTCTTTAAAATATGCTTAGCCAAGAATCAAGGCCCTTTCATCGGCCAACATTAATCGATAAATCGTGAAATTCGTTTCATAAATCATACATCATTCTTCATCATGTGGCATTGGACTACTTCATCATAATCAATTATTTCAATAATATGCTCATAAACGAGAGGTAACTTGGATTCATGCATTTCATACAATAAACATAAAATAATGAACATTCATCACAAATCATGATTACCATGAACTTCCATAAATGGGCAAATTTATATTTTAAAAGATTGAAACATGAATTAAAGAAAATAATAGTAAAACCTGCCTAGCATGCATATTTCATAAAATAAACCCACTAAAACATACTCATAAGGAGAAATCACATTGACATGCTTTAGGTAAAAACCCTATGGAATTTGGTAGGAGAATTCATAACTTTAATCGAAATTGCTGGGACATGGGTGAGGATGAATTTCACTCATTTTAAAACCCTACATACTCCGAATAGATGAACTTAAGGTTTCTTGAACACCCACCAAGAATTTAAAGAAAAATTGGGAAGAAGGCCTTGAATCTCCCAAAACCTCTCGTAGAATCCTTGCATGAGAATGTTCATGCACAGGGACTTAACTCCTCTTATCACACTCGAGAAAATATCCAAAACAACGAGTTTAGGGCTAAAAACGAGGAAAGGTTGAAAATAAACTTAAAATAATCTTCCAAACCGGCTCCTGACGGAGCCAACGACCGACCCAACGGCCGGGCAACATTCCACGCTCGTGGTATCGAGTCGTCAGGTGCACTTCCTCATAACACATCTAAGATACCTTCCTACGACTTGTCGTGACGAGTCGTTATCACCCTGTGTCGTTGGACCCCACCGTCGTCAATCCCGACCAATTTAATCGCTTCTTTCCATGCAGAACCTCACCACGACTCGTGACTTCCAATGGGTCATGCGGTTTACATCCGTTGAATGCAATGGAGACCCCCAACCAACCATTAACTAATTGAAACAATGGGTCATTGTGTCTAACAACGAAGTTGTCATGGTTCACTACGAATCGTGGGACTACTCGTGGCTTCCTCCCCACTTAAGCTCGCCCAATGACTGTAACAACGAATTGTTGTTCCTAACAACGGTTCGTTGTACCATCCCTTGTCTCAACTGCTTCCCTGAACTTCCTTTTCCAAGACAGCTCGATCGTCCGTTCTATGATACTTTTTCAAGTTTGATGCACTTTTCACTTTTAAACTTCCGGTATATTCTAAGCCCTTCTCGCATTACAATATCTCTCCTTGGGAACATTCGGCCCCAGAATGTAGGAACAAGCATCAAACAGAAATACAAATTTATCCTAGCCATATACCGATTATTTTAACCGAATTTTCATGGAATGACTACATCCGAATCAAACCACATAGTCAACCGATCTCATGTTCTTCATATGCATTCATACACGTAAAAAAGAAACTTGCACACACAAACCGAACATGAAAACTAAATAGAGTCATAGGGCAAAATTGATACTTCAAGCCTTAACCGAGCCGATAGGGAACAAATGTGGGTATTTATCCATTATATCTGCTTCAGATTCCCAGGTGGCTCCTTCAACATGTTGATTCCTCCATAATACTTTTAACTAAAACTACTTCTTTGTTCCTTAGCTTACCGTCTGACAATCTAAGATTTCTACCGAAATTTCTTCATAGCCGAGGCCGTCTTCACTCCTAATGCCGTTTCAATTTTAACTACTAAGGCCGGATCACCCAAGCACTTCTTCAAAAGTGAAACATGAAAAACAAGATGATCGAAGATAGCTCCGAGGGCAAGTCCAACTCATACGCCACTTTGCCAACTTTTCACAACCCGATATGACCAACATAGCGGATCAAACCTTTCTTTTCCGAACCGCATGACTCTTCATGGGAGATACCTTTAGAAATACCCATTCGTCCACACATCAAACTCCGAATCTCTTTCTCCTCATATAAACATACGATTTTTGATGACTCGTAGCGGTTTTCAACCTGGCCCCTATCAACCGAACCTTCACCATCGCCTCATGAACCAAATCTCGGGGCCTATCATAGCCGCTCTTCACCAACCTCGAACTATCCGATGGGAGATCTACACCTCCTCCCCGTAAAGGAAGAGCCTCGAACAAAGGCTATCCTGGATACTGTGAGTGGTAACCGCAGTTATAATCAAAACTCGATCAAGGGAAAATGATCATCCCAACTACCTTTAAAATCCATAACACATGCCCTCAACATATCCTCACAGGGTCCTAATGGTTCATTCTTCCCCGGCCGCGCTTATGGATGGAAGGTCAGACCGAGCTTAACTTGCATCCCAAGTCCTTTTTGAAAAAAACGCCTACAATTGAGAAGTAAACCGAGTACTCCTGGCCCGAAATAATAGGAAAAGGGAACTCCATGAAGTAGAACTAACTCCAAAATATACAACTTAGCATAATCCTTCGCCGAATACGTGGTCTTGACTGTCGGAAGTGTGTCACCTTAGTTAGCCTATCCACCACCATCAAAATGTAGTCATAGTGTCGACGAGTACGAGTAGGCCTGTGAACAAAGTCCATATTAATCTCTTCCCATTTCCAGCGGGATGTCATATCCCCGAAGTACGCCTCCCAAACTCTTTGATGTTCGACTCTTCACTTGTCGGCGCTTGGGCATTTTGCTATGAACTCCGCAATATCGTTCTTCATACCATCCCACCAATAGATTTCTCGCAAATCCCAATACATTTTCATGGATCCTAGATGAATAGAATATCTGGTACCATGTGCCTCAGGCAATATTCGAACTCGAAATTATCGAATATCCGGAACACATAGTTGGCCTTGGTATCGTAGCACACCATCTCCCCTTTGGGAGAAGACCTCCCACCTTCGACTTCTCACCGCCTCCCTGGGCCTCTCAATACCGCATCCTCATATTTCCCGGATGTAACATAAACTACCAAGGATTATTCTCGATCCGTTATGTACAACAACACCGCCATCGGTCGAATCGATCAATCTAACCGCCACTTGCAAGTTGATGGACATCCTTCACCAAATCCTTCTTTCCTAATCCACGTGGGACACACATTCCATGGATAGCCTACTAAGTGCATCCGCAACCACATTAGCCTTCCTCGGGTGGTAGAGGACACTCATGTCATAGTCCTTAAGTAACTCCAACCACCTCATTTGCCGAAGATTTAGACTTTCTCACATTTAACACATATTGCAAAATCTTTTGATCCATTAGATACATCCACGTGACCCCATACAAGTAATGCTACCAAATCTTCAATGCAAACACCACCACGGCCAACTCAAGATCATGGGTTAGGTAATTCTTTTGATGAACCTCGCTGTCTCGAGGCATATGCTATTACCTTCCCACGAATCAACACACATCCCATTCTCGACTCTCACATCACAATATACAACGTAGCCATCGCAGACCCTCGTGGCACACACTGTGCCGAAGTGAGTCTGGCCTTCGAACTCTTGAAAGCTTTTCTCACAAGAATCCGACCATTGGAATTTCACCTTTTCCTGAGTTAATCTAGTCAAAGGTGCCGCAATAGATGAGAAACCCTCCACAAACCTTCGTAATAACCCGCTAGGCCCAAGAAACTCGGATTTCAAGGATTCACCCTGCCCGCCAATTCTTCACCGTCTCTATCTTCTCGGGAATCTACCTTTATGCCTTCGCTTTATACCACGTGACCTAGAAATTCTATTGAGTTTAAATAAAATTCACACTTGCTAAACTTTGAATATAACTCGACGATCCTTGAGGGTTTGCAAAGTGATCATTCTCAAATGAAGTGGCATGCTCCTCCTTGCCCCGAGTGTATATAAGAATGCTGCCGATGAACACGATCATGAACATATCAAAATATTGCTTAAACACCCTATTCATCGTGTCCATAAAATTGTGATATCGACAGCCCAAAAGACATAACAACAAATTTGTAGTGACCATACAAAGTCTTGAAAGTGATCTTCGGGATGTCACTCTCCCAAACTCTAAGATGATGATACCCAAACCCGAGATCGATCTTGCGTAAAACACTTTGAACCCTTGTCGGGTAAAACAAATGATCAATCCCGGGTAAGGGATACCTGCCTTTGACTCGTAACCTTGTTCAACCGCCGATAGTCAATACAGGCTACAAAGGGCACCGTCCTTCTTCCGAAAAATATAACCGGTGCACCCCATGGGGACAGGCTCTGGCCTAATAAGCCCTTATCTAATAGATCATTTAACCATCCTTCAATTCCTTTAGCTCTACTGAGTCAGCTATGTAAGGAGGGATAGAAATAGGCTGCGTATCTTGCAATAGATCAATATCAAATAAATTTCCATCTACGGAGGAACACCTAGAAAATCCTCTAGAAACACCTCCGAGTATTCGCATACCACCTCCGAATCGATCGAATAGTCAGTGGTCTCGACTCCGCATCCTTTACCCTAAATAGGTGGCACATGACCCCTTAGAGATCATCTTCTTAGCCTTAAGATAGGAAATAAACCGCCGTCGTACCCGCCAACTACCTTTCCACTCCAACACCGGCTCACTTGGAAAACGAAATTCCACCGTATGGGTCCTACAATTAATCAAAGCATAACATGCAAACAACCAATCCATACCCGCACGATGTCAAAATCATTCATGACCAACTCGATTAAGTCTCATGAGGTAACCTTATGTAGCACTATGACGGCACTCCTTTATATACCCGTCTAGCTACAATCGAATCACCTGCACTGGGTAGAAACTAAAAAGGCTCTAACAAGGTCTCGGCTAACTCCAAGGATACTAGCAATGTAAGGAGTCACAAAAGAGAATAGCTCCTATCTAGCAAGGCATAAATATCAATATGAAAGACATGCGACATACCAGTGACCACGTTCGGGGCAAGCCCCCGCTCCCGGGAGCTGTGTCATAGAATCGCTTTGGCGCTCGACCGCCACCCCCACTAATAGATGCTTCCTGTGGGAGTTGAACTAATGGAGCTACCGTTGTCCTCGTGGTCTGTGTTCTAACTCATCACCCTATCCGGCATATGGACACACTCCCGCGCATGTGCCCAGACATCTACCACACTCCGAAGTGACACCCAACCGAGCAGTACCCTCGGCCGATAGGGCTCGCTCCCGCGCCTTGCTATCCCTCCAAATGGGCAACTCCTTTAGCCGATAAGAGGAAAAATTAACACATTCCTCACGTCACTCCCATGACCCGAGTGACCTTCAAATCCCCTTCGATGAATCCCGTGTGATCCTCGTCCGCCTGCCCCCGTGGAACTCCTGGAGGGTTCATCCTTAGGAAAGTCCCCGATCCGATCTTCCACCGCGTTGCTATTTTGAGGAACAGGCAACAACCTACCGGCTGACCAGAGAGGTCAAGGCATGCACTATCATTTGAATAGCCACCCGAAATTTGGCATGGGCAATCGGCTCGAGTGCCCGGGGCTCCCAAAGGTGGGGCTTGCTGATGCCCATCATTATTTCCACCCCCGTGGCCTCATTATTTCGTTCCTCCTTAAGATTATCCTTCGGGAACCATAAATTTTCTAAGGCCGCGAGCAACATGAGTTTGAAAGAGGCAGATTTTTACCGCACGACATAGATCATGAAGAAGGGAATATTCAAACGCTCAGTAGCCTCTCTCTTCATCATAAGTGTGGCGCGCTTCACATACATGAAAAGACTCTACCTAAAATGGCTTTTAGACTCCCTAGGACACATTCGAACTTATTGCCCTAATACCAAGTTTATCATGACCCGAGTGTACACTCCGTATCATAAATACTGACAAGAGTCCAAGAGAGGCCCTAAGTCAACCTATGGCATGAGCATAACACTAATTCATTCATACACAAAGTGGAAAACTTAACCTATAAATCGTAAACTAATCGAAAATCATATCATGAATTGTAAGGAACGAAAAACCGAAATACATTCATGAATGACAAAATACTACACATAAGCCTGAAAGCCTTTAATCATATAAGACGGGTTGAAGGGAAAAGAACCTAACTAACCCAAACATTTGAAAACATAAGACATTTAAACAAGTCTGAACATGAAGACTCGATCATTAGGACTACAACCGGAGATTTAGCTAAACTAAGAACAATCTAGGGATGACACAGCCCGCAACTGCATCCTCAAAATATATGGGCCGCATCAAGAGTACCGAGTATGTAAGGTAGGCAAAACAATGCTTAAAAATATAAAAGTTATAGGAGCGGGACATCATGATCATGAAACCGAAATCGGGTGGGAGTATATCATAAGGCTCAATTATTTCCAAAATAATCATAAAATCGCTGTAAAGTCATAAAAAAAAAATATCTCATAAATCATAACATGAGCCAAAGGAACATAATCATGTATACTTCAAAACCATGAGGAACAATGATAGATTTCTATAACCGGCCATACTTCACGTGAGCACACATGAAGTCCGACTTGTACGCCACGGAGGCCATTCATACCTTGCCAAGGGTATGAACCATGAAACGCGTGTCATATCACTCATGAAGGCCTCCGTGGGGCATAGGGGACGATCACTGAGGAGGTCTCAAACATAATCCTATGGTGGCACATAGTTCGAAGATTCTGGGCGTAAATCCCAGGCCCCGAAACTACTCCTAGGTTAAGTACTACTTTCAAAACATGAAACGTGCTAATAGAAATTCATAAATAACATGCACGACTAGTTTAATCGTGAAAATCATACCATGCTTGAGAGTTCATTATACTAGCCATGGAATTTGGGCCCGTGAGTCGGCCAAAGAAATAGTTCACAAATCATACACAACATATGGGCATGGCCAAAAATCTTAATCACTTGAAATTCTAAATTTATGTGAAACATAATCATGACAACATAATACTTAGAAAACTTGAAGACATGCTTGAAAATTCAAAATCTTGCATTAAGCTTTCTGCGTAATCATCATGAACATGAACTTTTACTAAAATCTTTCATAATTGGGCATCCATACTTTTTCGAGTTTTAAATCAAGAAATGTAAAATATACAAGCAATATCACCTCAAATACTTCAAAATCCATAATTTAAACATACTACCACACTTTCATGTAAACTTGTGAGAAATCATGTAATTGGGTTAAGACCTATAAGAATTTGGTAATCTTAATCATAGGAAATGGGAAGAAATAGGCATGGGTAGGGACTAAATCACTCCATTCAAACCCCATATACCCGAAATTTCGTGATTTCCCTACTCCCTTGAAGAACCCTAAGTGAAAACTTGAAGAATCTTGTGAAAAGTTGCTCCTCAAACCTTCTTACTCCCTTCTCTAACACATGTAATTGCTAAATGAACTTAACGTATTTTCATCCCTTAAAGACCCCGTTTCAACCTCAAAATGATGGGGTTTAGGGCCCAAAAGCTTAGAAAAGTCGAAATTACCCTACCGAAATTTCCATGAAAAGCAGCTTTTTGCCTCGATTCACGCAGTCGTGCCACGAGTCGTACTCATCAAGTCACGATTCGTGGTTACCTCAGAGTACTTCTACCCTTTTTCCCATTTCTCCTGGGAATTTGGCCACAACCGGTATACCACAACTCATACCACAATCCTATGGGACATATGTCAACCATGAATTTACAAGGCATATTTATATGCCAAATTGATACCAAATGTATAACTTTTGCCTTGTTTGTCTATGGACAAATGTGTACATTCTCATGTAAATTGTGCCAAGTGTGATTTTATACTAACCAACATGATTAGCGCGAGCGAGGAAAAACATGCTTTGATGAAGAATAATGACATGTTGGAAGAAATCAAAGATGAACTCAGGAATGAGCAAGGAAGCGGTTGGTGAAGCAAGGATCACAAGGGCCTCGCTGGAGGAGCCGTGACACGCCGCCATCGCGGATGCATCGCCCGGGGATGGAAAATTCCAACAAATTCCAAAGGAGGGTACGCGATCAGCCGTGCCACGTTGGGAGTGAATTCTCCAGACTTTGCATTTCCAGAGGGTCTCGCGATTGCACCGTGGCACGTTGGCGAGGCTCACGACGCACGCCGTGCCACGTTGGAAGCAATTACCTCGGGCGGACTCTGCAGGGCTCGCAAGTAGCACCGTGTCACGGAGGCAAGGCTCCGCGATGCACTCCGTGACACGTTGCTTGTTATTCCAGGAAAATTTATCCCCGATATAAATAGAGCACTTAGGGGCATTTTTAATTATTCTAACTTGGTGGAGCAAGAACGGGTTAAGGTGCAGTTTTGAGGGGACGAAATTCTTAGGCTTTCTCTTTCTTCTTCCTTTCAATTGTTTGTATGATTAACACTTGTTTAATGATGTTTAATCCACAAATGAGTGGCTAATTCTCCTTCTTGCCGAGATTATGAACCTTTGTGTTGAAATGTAATTATTGATTGCCGGTTTATTTTCTTTCTTCCATGGTTGTTCTATTTAATTTCTTGTTCTTACTACATTAATATCCGGCGATTGTTAGTGTAAATCCAAAAAGTCCTGGGCTTCACCGAGAGGGCACCTAAATTGGAAAGTTGTGAATTAATAGGATATGATCTGTTCTTTGTTTGGGAAAATTGGGAATTGATTTACCTTCTGGATAGAAATATACCAAAGTCGATAGTCACTGACGAATCGGTTTTGTATAGCTAGAACTTGAATTCCTTCTATCACAGAAATGAAGGTTCATGATTCTTAAGTTGAAGCAATACGAGAGTTTTAATCCATAGGCGAGTTCCGACTAGCAACCTGGGAGGAAAAGATAAACCACGTATATTGATAGTTCAAGCTTCACATGTTCTTTTGTAGCCTCAAAGATGCTCTCATCATAGTTAGCACTCAATTGTATAAATAGCGAGTTTAGTACAAAATATATTTCTCAAAAACAAACAATTTTTCTTTACACCGTTGTCTTCACTGCTAGTGGTAGTAAATTAACATTCAAAGGTTTCACCCTTGCATTTGCCTCGTGGCCCGATATCTCGCTCTTAAAAGCGCCATCAGACATTTGTACGACCCGCACACTCTGCGTTCATCAAGTTTTTGGCGCCGCTAAGCGGAATAGGCAATTGGTGAAACTTCTTCTATTTTTTACTTTTATTTTAAGTGTTAGTTTGCTATTTCAATATCTTATGTTGATAACTTGGTCTTAGCCTATATTTTGCGTAAATGTATCTCGTTGAACATCGGGTAAGAGACAAAGGTTTGGTGGATCCATCCTTGGGGAGTCTGAACACAATTTCATCGCCAACGAGAGAAGCTCTAGAGAGAAAGCGTAAACTTGTTCGCATAACCACGCGGAGCAACCATGCATCCACTAATAGTGCGGGCAAAGGTTAGTGCCCGAGGAATTACAAAGGCTCGCGTGGTAATCCCACATGCTAGCAATGCACGTCTAGCATTCGCAAACTCCGAGCCAGGAGGGCGGTTCGGAAATGGGGTAACAAAATATGGTGCAATGGACGTACACAAGCGGGCAAATATGTGTCTCCTCACGAGGACCCACAACATCATCTTCAGAATTTTCTCGGAAATAAGTGACACTTACATCCCCGTTGGAGTGTCACCGTATTATGTCCCGCTTACACTTTTCCCATTTTCACTTTGGGAGATAAGAGGTGGCTGAAAGCCGAGCCACCAAACTCTATCACCTCATGGGATGATCTTTGCAAAGAAGTTCTTGGATCTCATTTTCCTCCAGAAATGAAGAAGGCTTAGGAAGTCTAATTTATGTTTTAAACAAAGGGAAGGAGAGAACTGCATCGCTTGGGAGAGATTTAAATCATTGCCGAGGGACCATCACCAATCAAATGATGTGCCGGTGCACACTTTTATTGAGGGTTTGGAAACCTACACAAAAATTTTGCTAGATTCTAAGAACAAGCTTTAGAAAAGACTTATTAAGAACTCGTATATTTCTTGCTTAATCGTATTTCGTAGGAAACTGAGGGAATGCTAATTTTCAAGGGGAGGAGCAAGGAAAGCAAATTGGAGTCTTGGAAGTGGATGGGTTTGAGCCACGCCCACGTATAGTCACGGCAGAATCAATTGAACACCCACTGCAACATGAACTTGGAGCGCCTCAAGCCCCAATAATGCAAAGGCAAGCAGACGGGTGAAGTGTGCTGTATAATGAACACTCACCGAGTGTTGTGGAGCAAATCCAGATCTGCAGGAACTTTGTCTGAATGCACAAAGGAGCAATCACCACAAAGATGGGAATAGCTACAATTCCAACCGGAGGAATCACCCGAATTTCTCTTGTGTGTATAAATAACCATCAAGGGCAAGTAGTTCGAGTCGGGGATGCAGCGGAATCAAGGAGGGCCACAAAACTATCAAGCACAATACGTAATAATAATGCCCCTCCTCCACCACCATCACCCAAATACAGAGGAGAGATGTTCACAAACATAGCTAGCCAAGCTCAATTGCAAAAAGCCGACCATGCCGAAATTGGCAAACATGTAAAAATATTCACTAGCTACCAAGGCACTCGGAGTATCAATTTGGCAATTTGCCTGCACTGTGCCTGTGAGGAGGACTCCCAAGCAATACGCATCCCAACCCCAAGGTGTAAAATGCAAAGGACTACGAGGAGGGCTTAGAAATAAGGAGGTGGGAACACGAAAGACAATTCCTCAATGAGTGCAGCGTGTTTTAGAGGAGCAGAATGATGAGAGTTGGAAACACAAGGATGCCGAACTGCATGTACTTCCACCCCGTTTCCTCGAATAATTGAAGAAGCATGCGAGAGGCGTATCAAAGAAGTTCATGAGGTGCTCAAACAGGTACAAATTAACTTTTACCCTTGTTGATGTTTGGCAAATGAGTGCCCAAAATATGCAAAGTACATAAAAGGCATCGTGGCGAACAAAAGCAAAGCTTACCGAATATGCCACTTGGCCCTTACGTAGGAGTGCACTTCCCGATACAAAACCATGGCCTACAAAGCTCAAAGATCCCGAGCTTCACAATTCAATGATAATTGGCAAATATCCGCCAGTCAAGGGTTGCGTGATTTAGAGCGAGCATTAACTTGATGCCAACTTCGGTATTCAAGAAGAAGCCTTAGAAGTCCTAGACCTTACAACAGTTGATTTTGCAAAACCTGCGTACTGCCTTTAGCAAGACTGACGGACAGGGAGGACGTACAAGGTAAGCCTGGCCCCTAATCTTCCTGCGGATTTTGTTAGCCGACTTTGAAACTGCACTTAAGTCCCATTTATTTTGGGACGACCTTTCTTGGCAACCGTGAAGGCACTTCATAGATGTAGCCGCAGTGTCGCCTAACGATGCGAGCACATGATAAGGTGGAGGTGTTCGGAGTGTACAAGGCCACCAAACTCCCTAAATTGCAGTACGTTAGTCCTCGTTGATTTGCACTTGCTTGAGAAACCGAGTACGCTTCAAGGCATTGAACAACGAAATAAAAGGAGAGCCTCCGATAGAGGGAAGCTTGATGAGGGTGGGGACGCGAGAAAACGTCCGCCCTAGAGCGTAATGAGCTCAAATGACACGAGCCGAGACGAGAAACCAGCGCCGCACTGAGGCAACCCGTGAAATGTAATTGTAAAACCGTACATAAAAAAAAAAAAAAAAAAAGATTTTTATTTTTATTTAATATTTTTTGTGTATAGGAGGTAAATAGAAAAATAAAATATTGTTATTTCTCTAACTTTGGAATTCTAATCGATTTCATGATAAGATGTCAAGGTGTTGAACGGGAGGGGAAAAAATGCAAAGGAATGCAAAGGGGAAAATGAGGTAAGAAAATTAATTTTTGCGGCAAAACAAAGGAGCTCCCGCGCGATGGCCCGTGTCACTTGAGGAGGGCCTCCACGCACCCTCCGGTGACACGTCGAAGGCAAACTGAATTTTTAAAATTCCGCACGTTCGCGCGGAGTGGTTTCGTGTCACGGAGGGCATGCTCCGCTACCCTCCGTGACACGTTGATGTGTTAATCGCGTCGGGTCACAACGGTCACCAAGCACTACGATTTTCCCACTTTTAAAACCCCAAAACCCCTCATTTCTCCTATTTTCTCCTACCCTCCGCGATAATACCCCCAAAATTCCCCTCCCCTCAATGTGTCACGGCATAAGGGAATAAAATTTTCAACTTTTCTTCGTCGTACCGAATCAAAGGTATGTTCTTGAACTCAACTTCATTTTTAGCTAAAATTTCCAATTTCTAGCATGTTTAGGAAGAACGATGCCCATGAAATAAAATTCGAGCTTAAATACATTTTAAAGTTATTTGTACTGTTGTTCGTAGTGTCGTTGTGATCATATGAACTCGTTAATTACAAGCTTAAATATCTTTTTGTTCTTTGAGAATTAATCTTTCATTTTTTAAAATTTTGAAGTTGAAAAGTTGAATTGAGAAGAGGAATTGTTGAAAATTGTGGGTTGTGCATGTTAGTTGAATTGTATTGTGTATGCTTATCGTGTATGCTTAAGGAACGATGCAATTCCCTGGGGTGCAAATTGGGTGAAAACTTCAAAAACTCACGAATGACATGAAAATCGGGGAATTGCTTATTTGAGTTGGGGAGTATTCTTATTTTTCTTGTTTTCTTTTAGTCAATGCCATGTAATGAAATGATTATCGATAGTATGTTGGAATTAACTGCACGAAGTCCGGGAAAGTAGTACATTGAGGTTATACTATCGAATCTTAAGAAGGCACGAGTTGCATTTTGTTTGTGTTTTTCTTTTGTTTAGTTGTTCTAGATTTTGTATCCTTTTTGTAAATTAGAATAAATGTGTTCTCGCCGACATGCATAATGTGAGCCGGAAACTAAGTGTGGGGTGGCCGAGCCAAAACCCAACCTTAGTCAAAGCTAATTTGAAATCGATTTCAAATTGTTACCGTCTCTGCTTTCTTTTGACAAACAATGTCTGCGTGCAAAAAGACAAAGAAAGGGCGATCAAACACGCCTGAGAAAAAGATTGAGACTGGAGCACCTGTATAATGGGCAGCTTCCACGCGGCCGGGCCGCCATTATGGAACACGATGGGTGTGATCAAGAGGGGAAGAAGTGGTACACCAAGCACAAAGAGAACAAATACTTTGGTGAACATATTGCACGGAACCATTGGCACAAGAGTTCTCCTGGATGGTGCAAAGGATTGACGCCGCCGGGCTACGTTTCATTTTCAACGAGCCCAAGGAGTGCCAACTCGTACTTGATCCGGAATTCTACGCCACCGGGAACCCGACATCGAGGAGTCACACCATCAAAAGAAGGGGCCGATTGTCACATTGAGCCTCGCACTCAATGCCATCCTAGGGGCGCAAATACGTACGCCATGTAATTCGACAACAACATCACCACCTATGCGGATATCGTACGCACATTATGTGGAGCCAGGTCCACAGACGCTGGAGCAGCACAAGGAGAGGGGCTACCACGCACGCCTATGCACAGATGAACAGGAAGCCAGAATATGGCTCAAGATCATTTGCTCCTGTTTGATTCCGAGGGTGCACATGACGATGTGACCAGGATCGGAAAGCTGTATACTGGCGGAAAGGCTGGAGATCAATGTTGGGGCTATGATCATTTTCCGCCATATGAAGAGGGCTCCGATTGCATCAAGGGCAATGTGTACGGACTCGGCGGGCCGCCGACGACGTTCCCGAGAGGCCTGAGGTCGCAGGAGGAGGCCCTAGATTACATCCCGCGTATGGAGCTGCAGCCATTGACGCCACAAAACAAAGGCACCCGACACCACTCATGGGCCTATTCTCACATTGGCCGAGCGACATGCTCGGGACGATCAATATATGTCCCGCATGTTCTGGATGTGGCGTCTAGCCTACGCATAGGCGGGAGACCTGACCGAGGACTAGCCGTGGCAAACACTTTTAGATTACCCATTTGGCGAGAACGCTGTGGCTATGTTGGGTGGGCCTGTGCCTTTTGTGGAGCCTACAGATGACGCCCTACCTGACGCAGGAGACACATCATGAGGATTCCGACGTTGGTCGAGGAGGGATGACGGTGGAGACTCGACATGGAGATGAGGCGCAGCGACTGTATGAGAAGTGGAATACTTGATCGATCGTGGAGTTTTACGAACCACCTTCTGCTTGTAACACTGTGCAACACCGGGGACAAGGTTCGATTTTAAGTGTGGGGTGAGTAGTTAGGTGTCAATTTGCCTTTTGTGTATATCATCGCATGTCTTTGCCTTGTTGTCGTGTTTGTTTTAATCTCGATCATTTATGTGTATGTTCATTGATGTAAATATTGTTGAGTGAAATTGTTGCTGTGTGTCAGGGAATGATGTAGCCAAAAGATGTAAATAGTCTTGTCGAATCATCGACATTTTAAAAAAAATTTCGTAACTATTTTTCTTTTTGGGTTTCTGAGTTTGTTTTCGTTTTTTGCCGAGAAGAGTCCCATTGAACCGAAGTCAAATAGTGACCGTTCTATGATGGATGGATGACGACCGCCTTAAGGGAATGAAGTCGATAGGAGTAGTTATAGTTCGTTTTATTTTTTTTATTTTCATTTTTAAATTTTTCCTTTATTTAAATGTTTTTTGCTTGGATTGTTGCTGTATCCCATGCATGTTGCTATTCTATGGCTCCGACATCCTTGTTGCGTGTTGTACATACAATCATATAGTGATGATTCAGAAAGCATGCAAATTTTTGTACATATGTAAGACACTTATGCCGTAGAATTCGATCTTCGTGATTGAGGCTTAATTTTGAATTCTTGTGATTAGCCGATTAAAGAATCATGAAGTCATCTTGAGTTGGAGCATGTACTAAGTGTATAGTGAGGAATTGTTTGTTCATGCTATTGTCGATTGTCTAGAACTGCCTGGTGTGTGTACGAAAACGAAATGAAGGAAGTGTAGGAAAGGATGTAGGCGTGCTTCTTGTCAACCAAAGTTTTTCTTGTTTTCCTTTTCATATCTACCTTGAAGATTAAACCCTAGTCAGCCCATTGAGCCTTTAGCCTTGATAAATTTTTCTTTTTTCGGCTTTTGTCAAAAAGGGTGTAACCAAGTGAACCCTTTCATGGTCCTTAACCAAAACTGGGTTTCCTTAAGCGCTCAAGAAAATGTATAATTTTCCCATGGTGTCACAGAGTGAAGTGATAAAAAAAAAGAAAAGTGATGAAAAGAAAAGAGAGAAAGAAAGAAAAAAAGAGGCAAGGGTGGAATAGCGATTTGAAGGGAAGAAAGTTGTTTAACTCAATTTTCTTCGTTAGTCCGGTGTGTTAAAGAATGGGTGATAAATATAAAGATAACTTCAAGAGGACGAGAAGAAGAAAAATAGTGCTGGGTTGATGGGATGTGTGAAAAGCGCTAAGGAAGCCGGTTACTATTATTGGTTAGCCCAAAGATATACCAGTTCGTAGCTACATTACAACCTGCTAAGTCCTACGTGATCTTACATCATGCATCCTTATATTAATGGAGTAATACACCAGAGGCAAGCTTATGGGTCATGACGTTAGAATGCATGTGAATTCATTTGGGAGAGTGAGCGAATTGTGTGTATATAAATACCCCGACATGAATTTCAGAGTTCATGTGATTAAAACAGGGAATCTCTCTTATCAAGTGACGAGGCACATGTTTGATGATAGAATAAATCTTGCCTGATATCTTGGTCAAATGGGATATGCATGAGTTTGCCGATATCGAGAGTCGATTCTGTGCTAGGAGGTCTTGATTGCCAAGTGTCGTTGTAATAATGATACTATGCATGTTTCGATGATTTGTTTTGAACATAATCGCATAACCGTAGTTCGGATGGTCGAGCCTAAGTAGCCATGATGGGATAGCAATTGTATGAGTTGTATAAGTATTGTTCGAGGACGAACAAGATTTTAAGTGTGGGTAGGTGATAAGGGGCATATTTATATGCCAAATCGATACTCAAATGTATAACTTTTGCCTGTTTGTCTAATAATGTAAAGCATTCTCATGTAAATTGTGTGAAGTGTGATTTTATACTAAATCCAACATGATTAGCGTTGTTTTGTAGGAAAACATGCTTTTGATGAAGAAAAATGACATGTTGGAAGAAATCAAAGATGAACCTGAATGAGCAAGGAAGCGGTTATGAAGCAAGGATCTCAAGGGTCTGCTGATGGAGCCTTGACACGCCTGCCATCGCGGATGCACCCCCGCTCTCGGGATGGAAAATTCCAATAAATTCCAAAGTGAGGGTACGCGATCAGCCGTGCCACGTTGGGAGGAATTCTCCGTGATTTTGCATTTGTGAGGGTCCGCGATGCACCGTGGCACGCTGGGCGAGGCTCCGCGATGCACGCTCGTGCCACGTTGGAAGCCAATTACCCGCGGACAATTTGAGGGTTAAGCCACAGTTTGCACCGTGTCACGGGAGGCGTTGCTCGCGATGCACTCCGGTGGACATTGCTTGTTATTCTCGGGAAAATTTATCCCTAGATAAATAGAGCACTTAGGGGCATTTTTAATTATTCTAATTGGTGGAGCAAGAACGCGGGGTTACAAAAGTGCGCTTTGAGGACGAAATTTTAGGTTTTTCTCTATCTCTTTCTTCTTCCTTTCAATTGTTTGTATGATTAACACTTGTTTAATGATGTTTAATCCACAAATGAGTGGCTAATTCTCCTTCTTGCCGAGGTTATGGAACTTTGTGTTGAAAATGTAATTATTGATTGCCGGTTTATTTTCTCTCGCTTCCATGGTTGTTCTAACAATTCTTGTTCTTACTACATTAATATATTATCTCTGCCAATGTTAGTGTAATCCTAAAAGTCCTAAGTTTACCCGAGAGGGCACGAAATTGGAAAGTTGTGAATTAATAGGATAAGTGATCTTTTCTTGGTTTGGGAAAATTGGGAATTGATTACCTTCGGATAGAAATATACCCAAAGTCGTATTAGTCATGTGTGGAATCGGTTTTGTATAGCTAGAACTGAATTCCTTCTTATCACGAAAATGTAGGTGGAAGGATTCATGATTCTAAGTTAAATACGAGAGTTTTAATCCATAGGCAAAATAGTTCGACTAGCAACCCGAGGAAAAGATAAACCACGATATTGATAGTTCGTTTCTTCACATGTTCTTTGTAGCCTCAAAGATGCTCTCATCATAGTTAAGACTCAATTGTACAATTAACTTAGCACATAAACATTTAAAGTATTAAAAAATATATAATTTTCAAAAACAAACAATTTTTCTTTACACTGTTGTCTTCACTGTTGTAGTGGTAGTAAATTAACATCTGAAAGGTTTCACCCCGTATTTCTATTCCTGTGGGTTCGACATTCTGGTTCTTAAAAAGAGCCACTGTATTACTTGTACGACCCGTACACTTGCGGGCTCATCAGGTACCGTCCACCCAAACCAATACGACTTAACCACAACTACTCACCACGATTCGTTGATACATCATACGAGTCGTACCATGACCCCTGACGACTCACTCTAGCACCACTGAGATATTCACCACGTGTTGTACCTTCTCACTACAGTTGTTAGGACTACCCGTGACACAACCTCAGGCTCCCGGTTTCCTTACGAATCGAGTCAAGAGTTTTAGGTCCTCACCACGACTTGTATCTCGAGTCGTACTGGTGCAAGTTCCATCTTTTCTGCAGTTTTCGACTCAACTCTCGGGTCTATTCGTAGGCCCTTCCGGGGTGTTACACACTTTCCTTCATACTTGGGCCTTATGTTTCCTCGATATTATCTAGCTCATCCAACATAGATATACATGCAAATTCCTATGGGAACTTTATTCCTCTATCAACTTTAAATATGACTTCATCATTATTAACTCGGAATGTAATCTCATTTCACTCTGAATCCATACCAACCCTGCTAGTAGCAATGAATGGTCAGCCTAAGATAATAGGAACCTAGACATCAACAACACAATTAAGAATAATAAAATCAGTTGGGATAATGAACTTTCCAACCTGTATCAATACATCATCAATAAATCCTATCGACCTTTGGATTGATCAATCATCCATCTATAGCCTCATGCTAATAGGTCAAGGAAAGCCTAGTCCAGTGCTTTTAAAAATAGACAGTGGCATTAAATTAATTCTCGCCCCATTATCACACAAAGCTTTGATGAATCTTGACATCCCACTGTGCATGGGATAGGGAAAGCTCCAAGATCACCTTTCTTCTCCACTATCATGCTAGAAATAATGGCACTGACTCAGTGTGTACGGTGATTACCTCATCTTAAATATTCTTTAATTTTTTACTAGCTCCTTGTGATATTTCACAAATCTTGGCTTTTTTTTGAAAGCTCCGGTCATAAATGAAATATTCAATGACACTTGCCTTAACATGTCATGATACTTACCTGTTTTTGCATCATCATGCTTTTTCATCACCCTTTTAGGGAAAGAAGGAGGACGAATAGGGAGATTTGGAGAAGGTGTAGAGACCTTCACAACTTCTTCCCTACCCTCTTCCTTATTAGAAATATTAACCATCACCTCTTCATGTGCTAAGTCATGGTTGGGACTCGTTTCATCTTTCTCAATAGTCTTCTCTTCCATGTGCATGTTAGGACTCAAGTGTAATATTTTACCATTCCACGTTGTAACTGTTAAGCAATAAGATAAATAATTTTCGTTATCACTCACATCAGCATCATACCAATCAATGATTGACTATTCATCTTGGTCAAGAATGCGACTCACATGGTGATCAAGTGTAACACCCCAAAAGTTTCTTAGATCAGATCCAAACTTGGAATTAAAAATCAGAGAAGGAACTTGAAATTTTTTTCTTTGAATGATTCAACTAATGAGTCATTATCAGTAACAACGACCCGTTGTTTGAGTCATTATTAGTCCTGCATCTTTCATTCCTCAGGTACAATGACCTGTTGGTGGTGGCAACAAGTTGTTGTGCTGCCCATTCTATAAGGTTAAAAATGTGATAAAAAACCTTCTACCAAACCACGAGTCAGATGATGTGTTGTTGGAAAAGGGTAGAAATCCCTCCAGTGAGAATGGTTGGAAACAACGACCAATTATTTTAGATGACGGGTTGTTCTATCCGTCCGTTGGGGGGGTCCAAAACTATTCAAAACTTTCTCCAATGAAAACGAGTGGAACCAACGACTCGTTGTTTCATCTAATGAGTCTTTGTTCCCCTCCATTGGTCAAGTCTAGTATCTAGGATTTTTAGACCCAGGGCCAATGACTTGTCCCAACGAGTCATTGTCACAACCAATGACTCATTGTGTGACCCATTAGATCTTGATGGGTAATTTTATAGAGCCTCTTCTAGGGGCATTTTTGTAACTTCTTGCTATTTTAGTTCCTAAGATGCATTATTTTGGGGTTTATTCTCAGGGGGTAAGGGGAGTTAATAGATCCTCCTCCCTCATTTTTCTCCCTTAGCTCTCAAGACCAAAACGTATAAGTTCAGAAATTCTTCTAGCAAGAACTAGGGTTCTTCCAGAAACCTCAGAAATTTGAACTTCTTCTCAGGGGAATTCTCCTTTAGGTATGTGGGACTTCAACAAGGGTTCCCTTTCTCCCTTGTGTCCCAAATTATTTTCAAATATACTTTAGAATTTCCAGCCATGTAGAAGATTAGGATTTAGGGTTTGTTAGTCAATTTATGAATTTCTTTAATCTTCATAATACTTTAGGTTTACATGATTGTTACTAGCTAAATTCCATGTACTAATTTTATTTATAATGTATGCTTTTCTATCCCTGATCATTAACATGATTTTTGAATAAAACTTGTATGATTTAGAACCTAGATATAAATATTGTATTATCATAATTTTTTAACTTGAATTATGAATGCTAGAATAGATGCTTTGATGGAGAGTCAATTCTTTTAGTATGTTCAGTCTCAGTAATATTATCAGTACTCAGTATATTCAGTAGTATCAGTTTATCAGCATGTTCATTATTCTTCAGTCTGTCGCAACACTTTCCTACAAAGTAGCTTTGATAAGTCTTAGAACATAGTGTCTTTCAGGTCCTTAGACTCTCACAAAACTTCCAAATAAGTACTTACAACTTAGTCTTAGGACATTAGTTTCGAGCTATCAACACAGCTAGATTTAAGTAGGTTTTAAGTGGGAGTAGTTCTTAACACTGAGCGGATCGGGGTTCAGCGCACCAGGGTTCTTATAACTACATGCCATATAGTGATCACACAGCTCAGCCACTATTCTTTGGCAAGATAAAGTGGACTCTTTTCGATAGGGTGTATATATCGAACTCCACGTCTTGCTCATGTAGTCATATATTGGTGAGCCCGCAAGTGTACGGGTCGTGCAAGTAATATAGTGGCTCTTTTTAAGAACCGGAATGTCGAACCCACAGGGACTGGACCCATTCCTC
>JACEIK010006955.1:59133-74353 GCA_018107945.1 Datura stramonium
TTTATATAAAATCACATGAAAATGTATAAAATAGCTTAGACAACACGACCAATTTAAGCTATAAAGCGTATCACGGGACCTATATTATTTCCCGTGATCATATATCAGTTAGAGTCTCTCCCATAGTCTAGTACATTCAGAGTCCTCAGTTCAGTCCACTCTATCAAATCTCAGGATATGCTCCTGACTCTAATTTAGTTTATCAGTTCTTACAGTATTCCCATATATGTCAGACTACTTATAGTACTTTTGATTACAGATAGAGTCATTGCGTATTATTTAAGTTCAGTTTAGAAGTCTTTCATATATGTATATTTAATTTACATCTCACATACTTAGTACATTCTAAGTACTGATCACATATTTCTATGTGCTATATCGTTTTATGATTAGGCTTAGGTACCTAACCTCAGCACCGCAGCTAGTTCCTCCCGGTGTTTTACAGCAGCCTAACAGTTGTAACTCCTCATCTTCCGAGCCTTGGAGTTTCATTTTGAACTTTGTTATTTCAATTTTAGTCTCAGACAGTAGAGCTAGCTGCGGGTTTATCCCATCAACTAATCAGTTCTTTAAGAAGTCCTTCAAATAGCATTTGTTAGATTCAGTTTGAGTCTTAGTGTTTGAGAATATATATATAATTTATCAGATGCTCTGCATCATTCAACATGTGGTTATTGCTTTAATCAACTTCCACTTAATAATCTTTTCAGTAGTTCAGTCCTTATAGAATTATTCTATGCCATGGGTTAGCTTGAGATCCCTTACGATCCTAAGTACCGTGTCGCGTCCAGGGTGCAGATTCAGGTTGTGACAAACTTTGTATCAGAGCTTCAAGTTTAGAATGTCCTAGGTTGTCTAAAAGCAGCATCAACTAGAGTCTCTTTCATGGGTGTGAAATGTACCACACTTATGAGGGGGATGCTATGAGGCATTTTTAGGAAAACTCCCTTTCGTCATGATTCTTATCATGCATAGAGTTTTAATCTCTAAAATGTCCTCCTAACTCGTGCTCTACTCTTTTAAGTTTACCTTCCAGAAGAGGGAATGGAAGAAGGGTTGGTAATGCCAACCAGCAAGCTCCACTAGCTCTAGCAACTCCTCATGATGATCAGGTATCACCTACCGAATTCAAGGATGCCATACAAATGCTGGCCCAAGTGGTGACCATCTAGGTCAACCAGCAGATCATCGGATCTGCCAATGCCAGGGGTCTACAGGTGCCGCCAGAGTCTAAAATTTTACTCGGATGAATCCTCTAGCATTTAACGGGTCTAAGATAGATGAGGACCCACAGGAGTTCATTAAAGAGGTTTAGAAGATCACCCCAATCATGGTTGTTACCTCGATTGAAAGTGCAGATTTGGTTGCTTATCAATTGAAGCGGATTGCCCAGATATGGTATACACAGTAGAAGGAAGGGAGATGGGTTAACACAGACCCAGTGAAGTGGGACGAGTTTCTGACTGCATTCCTGGACAGATTCTTTTCTCGGGAGTTGAGTGAAGCTAAGGCTGCTGAGTTTGTAAAC
Organism: Datura stramonium; assembly: GCA_018107945.1. NCBI lineage: Eukaryota > Viridiplantae > Streptophyta > Magnoliopsida > Solanales > Solanaceae > Datura > Datura stramonium. The sequence goes on from JACEIK010006955.1 coordinate 60,662, forward strand.
TTGAAGAAGAATAACATGACAGTGTAGGAGTACGCCTTGAAGTTCACCCAACTGTCAAAGTATGCTCTAGAAATGGTTGCTGAGCCAAGGGCTCACATGCTCAATTTCATGAATGGAGTTTCAGATCTAGTAGTCAAGGAGTGCCAGACTGCCATGCTTATCAACGAAATGGAAATCTCTACGCTCATTATTCTTGCCCAGCAGATAGAGGCAGAGAAACTAAAGGAGATATAGAAGGAGTGTAAAAGGGTGAGAACATGTCTGTTTGAGTACTCCAAATAGAGGTCAGGCGGTGTTACCCCTCCCCCCAGCAGCAGATACCTCTAGCACACTCATCAGCCGATGCTCCTTCTTCCAGGCACTACAAAGATTGGCGGGGTAGAGCATCAGGCTTCCAGTCTCAGAGCCATGCCTCCAGCAGCCTCACTTTTCCAGTATGTTCTAAATGTGGAAAAATCATCCGGGCGAGTGCCGTTTGGGCAAGGAGGTTTGTTTTGGTTGTAACCAACTGGGTCAAAAATTGAGAGATTGACCGTCAGCAATACAAGGGAAGACCCTGTCCACCTCATCGGCAGCTCCGCCAGATAGTTCAGCTTAACAGGGTTAGACCTCAGGTACAGGTGGCAGTCAGTGCCAAAACTACTTCAATGCTTTATCCTCCCGTTAGGTCCATGAGAACTCACCTAACATAGTGACTGGCGTGTTACGCCTTTTCTAGATGGATGTGTATGCTTTTCTAGATGCAGGAGCCATACTTTCTTTCGTGACTCCTTATATTGCTGTTCAATTTGATATTAGGCCAAAAATTATCTCAGAGCCATTTTTAGTCTCTACTCTGGTTGGTGAGTCAGCTAGAGCTAGCATTGGGTGTATCAGGATTGTTTAGTTATAGTGTTGTTGAAAGTCACCATAGTTGACCTAGTAGAGTTAGATATGGTTGACTTCGACCTCATCCTTGGGATGGACTGGATACATTCTTTCTAGCCTCAGTTGACAGCAGGACCAGGTTCGTTAGATTCCAGTTTCCTAACAAACTAGTCCTAGAGTTGAAGGGTAGTACTTCAACGCCTATAGTTCGATTCATTTCATACCTTAAGGCTAGTAAAATGATCGCTAAGGGGTACATCCATCACTTGGTTATGGTAAAAGATTCTAGTTTTGAGACTCCGACACTTTAGGTAATTCTACTCGTAAATGAGTTCCCTAATGTATTTCCCAAAGATTTTCTTGGAGTCCCTCCCGAGAGGGAAATAGACTTCTGCGTAGACCTCCTCCCAGATATCCAGCCTATCCAAATTCATCCTTATAAAATGGCTCCAACTGAGCTTAAGGTATTAAAGGAAAAACTAAAAAACCTTTTAGGTAAGGGATTCATCAGACCCAACATCTTTCTATGGGGTGCCCTGGTCTTATTCCTGCGAAAGAAAGACGGTACATTCAAAATGTGCATCGACTACCATCAACTGAACAAGGTCATGGTCAAGAAAATGTATCCTCTACCTAGGATGATGACTTGTTCAACCAACTTCAAAGAGCTAGTTTTTTTTCCAAGGTAGATCTCGAATCAAGATACCACCAGCTTAGGGTCAGAGAATGTGACATTTCGAAAGCACCTTTAGAACTCGGTATGGTCACTACAAATTCATAGTTATATATTTTGGACTAACCAATGATCCTACAACATTTATGGAAATGATGAATAGGGTATTCAAGCCTTATCTGGATATGTTCGTTATTATCTTCATAGACAATATTCTGGTTTACTCCAAAATAGTGGAGGAGAATGCAGACCATCTGAGAATAGTTTTATAGACTCTCAGGGACTGCCAGTTGTTTGCTAAATTTAGCAAATACTAATTCTTGCTGAAATCAGTTGCATTTCTCGGTCATGTGGTGTCCGGTGAGGATATTCAAGTGGATTCTGAAAAGATAGCGACCGTTAAGGATTGGCCCAGACCCACATCTCCGTTAGTCATTAGATCTTTCTTTGGCCTCACCGGTTATTACAAACATTTGTAGAAGGGTTCTCCTCCATTGCCTTTCCTTTGACCAGACTAACTTAAAAGAAGGTGAAGTTTCAGTGGTTTGATGTATGTGAGAAGAGCTTTCAGGAGTTGAAGACTTGACTCACTACAGCCCCAATTCTGACAATGCCAGAAGGTTCAGATGGGTTTTGATCTATTGTGATGCCTTCAGTGTTGGCCTTGGATGTGTTCAGATGCGGCATGGTAAGGTAATAGTTTATGCCTCCAGACAACTCAAGGTTCATGAGAAGAACTATCCAACTCACGACTTTGAACTGGCAGCGGTAGTATTTTCCTTGAAGATTTGCAGGCACTACCTTTATGGGATTCATGTGGATGTGTTTACTGACCACAAGATCCTACAGTATACATTTAGTCAGAAGGACCTGAATTTGCGTCAGAGAAGATGACTAGAATTATTAAAGGATTATGACATGAGTGTGTTATACCACCTAGGAAAGGCCAGTGTAGTGGATGATTCCCTCAGTAGGAAGTCTATGGGGAGTGTTTCTCATGTAGAGGAGAATAAAAAGGAACTGGCAAAGGATATTCACATACTGGCTCGATTAGGGGTCCAGTTGGTGGCTTCAGCAGAAGGTGGAGTTGTAGTCCAGAGTGGGCTAGAATCCTCCCTGGTGGTGGAGGTTAAGTCAAAACAGGATGAAGACCTTTACTTAAGCTGAAGGAAGCAGTCCTAAGTAAAGAGGTGGAGGCTTTCTCCAAAGGGGGAGATGATGTGCTCCATTATCAAGGCAGGTTTTGTGTTTTCGATGTAGATGATTTGAGGTAGCGGATACTTACAGAAGCTCACAACACCAGATATTCTATCTACCCAGGTGCCACCAAGATGTACCATGATCTATGGGAATTCTACTGGTGGAATGAGATGGAAAAGGACATCGCAAAATTTGTGGCTAAGTGTCTAAACTGCAAACAGGTCAAGGTTGAACATTAGAGACCTGGGGGTATGGATCAGGATATTAGCATTCCTATTTGGAAGTTGGAAGAAGTGAACATGGATTTCAGTACAAGTCTACCTCGCACTCACCGACATCATGACTCAATTTTGGTGGTTGTAGACCGGATGACTAAGTCAACATATTTTCTACCAGTCAAGACCACAAATTCAGCAGAGAATTATGCGAGACTATACATTTGGGAGTTAGTTAGGTTGTATGGAGTTCCCTTGTCCATTATTTCAGATAGGGGTACTCAGTTCACCTCGTACTTCTGGAAGTCATTTCATAAAGGACTTGATACTTAGGTCAAGCTCAACACAGCTTTTAACCCATAGATAGATGCCAAGGCTGAGTGGACTATCCAAACATTGGAGGATATGTTGAGGTCTTGCGTGATTGATATCAAGGTAAGTCGGGATGATTACCTACTTCTCATTGAGTTTGCATATAACAACAACTACCACTCTATTATTCATATGGCCCTATTTGAGGCATTATATGGTATGAGGTATAAATCTCCTATAGAGTGGTTTGAGGTTGGTGAAGCTACCTTAATAGGACTAGAATTAGTACATGAGGCCATGCAAAAGGTTCAACTTATCAAGGAACGACTGAAGATAGCTCAAAGCTGGAAGAATTCATATGCAAATATAAGGAGAAGAGCTGGAATTTACTATGGATTATTAGGTATGTTTGAAAATTTAATGTCACGCCCAACCTTGGGAGGCGTGACTGCTACCTAGTGCCACACTAGAAACTAATTGACCTGGCTAGGCTTATGCATGTCAGGTGCCAGCCTGCAACTCAATTCAAGAAAACAACGAGCTATATCTCGGCTATAAATACAGCCTCCAGCTGATAAGGACATATAGCCACATGTAAATGAAAACAACTAACCAACAACAGGCAACAGAAGGGATCCTATGAGGGCCGATAAGGCCACCATGCTGTCTAGTTATAATAGAAATGAATATGAGCTACTATACTAAGGCCCACACAGCCAACACCTGAAGCATAAATGATTAAGGCCCAACACGGCTAACATACAACTAACTGACTGACGACTATAGTCTGCAAGCCTCCAAGAGTATAAATAGTGGTCGGGACAGGGCCTCGCCCTACCAAAAATGTAACATAACTGAAATACAAAAATCTCTACAACCTGGCAACGACGAATAAAAGGAGTTGTCCCAACTGTGGACTATGAACAACTGCTATTGGAGATCCTTAACCCTGTTTGTCTAAACTTGCAAAGAAGTAATGCAACGTACAGTGGAGGGCATCAGTACAATATGTACCGAATATGTAAGGCAATAGATAAGCTGATAAAGATTGGAAGTGAATAGAAAGAAGGGCAGAAAGATTAACCTTTACGCCTACTAATTCGTAATCTGTATCTAACCATCGCTACATGTACGTAATCTAAGACTGTATAATTACAGATTTATAAAATACAACTAGCAGACAAGAATAAAAACAAAAGAAGAATCTCACCTAGCCCCTATAAGCTAGAAGGTACAATCAACACAGAATAACTTGCTCAGGCCCCCAAATGCCCTGGCGAGCACATCTCAATCTATATACCCCTATCCATGTTTTTATGACTCCATTAGTACTGTATCCAACCTACCGGTCCCCTGGGTCTAAAACTGAGCTTGCTCAACCCCTGAACTGTAGCTGTGTCTGAGTTCGGTGGACTCCTGTTGTTTCTACCCCGAGTACAATACTCGACGGGGTGTGCTGATATGGCATAAGATTAGTCCATCCATGGAATGTACTGTATGAGGATCTCAGACCTCATCTTCATCCCTTACGGACAACATATCGCTCCTCCGAGCGACATCATCTAGCCCCTCGCGGGCGTCGACACAGCTATTAACCCTGGGGTGGTCATGGATGGCTCCTATGTGAGGGAAACCCCAACCAAGGTGATGTACTAACATCATAATCTAGCCACTCAAAAGGTAAAAACATCCTTCTGGGCCTAAATCCACCGCTGCTCGCCCCTAGGATAATCTGTAAAGCTGCTAGCTGGAACGTCGTGCACCTGTAYCTAATCAAAGGATCCTAGTAGTGATCATAATCTCTAATAGTCTGGACTAARTAGGGCGAGATCTGGAGTGGTCCAACACAATTCTATATATGTCCTTCCCAGACATCTATAACTCATAATAACTTCGAGGTAGTGAGTTACTAACCACTCAGTCCCTCTGCTTAGGACAACGGTAGGGCTAGTACTGGCTGAACATGCTTTTGAGCGATCAGCCCCTAATCCTCCTTGGGAAGTTTACTGACATCCTTAGCCTGTGGGCAGCACTATACTAACATGGTACTTACTAGTTCCTTTGGCCTCATCTTGGTCCAATCGGATCTTATATTACTTTTCTGGGTGATTCCTAACCTTATAGAAAACTTTATATAGACCTAACTATTTCTAGAAACCTGTGGGTGATAGGAACTAGCTGGGGTGTTGGCCCGACCTCTAACTACTCATAAGGACCCCTTCCTTAGGGTACCCATGGGTCTATTTGACCTGGACGACTGGGCTGGCTTCCTGGGCGACTTATATGATAATTGTTAAGCCCACTAAGACTGACAATCACTGGTAATCACTAATGGGGTGACAGGCTGTCACTCAGCTGACTAGACAACCTTAGGTTGCTGACTCTAAAACATGGCCTTCCCATCTAAATTTTTTGCCCTGGGGTGTAGGGATACACCAATGACCTCTAGGTGTGCTTTCCTGACTATACAAATGCCAAACTGGTAGTTAAACCGCCTAGATGCGCCCACGCTGCTTAAGTTAGTAGCTCGGGCTTGATAACTCTCGCGAGCTCCTAAGATCTAGGCCTGGAAACGAACATGGAATTCTAATAAAATCCATATATGTTTTCTAGTAGCTAACCAGAACTTATGCAACTGTAATCTATGGATAACAGCTATTCACAGCGTGTCTGATCTCTATATACCAGCAACAACTAATTACAATATTTCTAATCACAATCTAATGGTAGCGGCTATCTACAACATATGAAATCTTCATTTCTGTTCTGGAACATAAGTCATAACACTGTACGATGAGTATACTTGTCGAGGGTTAAGCCTTACATACCTCGATTGTCATTTTCTGAAGAATCGATGAGTTTCTACTTGTATTCGTTAGCTCTCTTCAGCTATAACCGTTATACTGGGATAAATAGATGAATTTCAATACCATATTCGGTGTAAAATGATAACTTTTAGTACCAATATTGACTATACTTCAACTTAACGAAATACGATCGAAGATGTATTATTTCCCGAGTGTTCAGAAAGGAGAAATGCTTACTCGAAGCCTGTGGTTGTATAGAAATCCGTTTGGAGCAATTCCAACAACTTTTTCTCAGTGGGGTCACGATTCTCCAGGCTAATTTCACGAAAATAACTTCGTAATAATGCTCCCTGTGGGATTAAACTTCGATACCCGAAGTTAATTTGAATTTGGTTGGTGTTTAGCAGCGTAAATGGATTCATGTTTCCTCTTCTCTGGCCGTGATTTAAATTGGGAAATGATTTAAATTGTGAAGAGACCTTTATATACATTCTTGGGCGGTGGCAGGGGTGTGCCTCGCGCCTCCCATTAAGGATGCCACCTGGCGCACCGCGCCTCCAATTGAGGCAGCAGGACTAGCGCCCCCCGCCTCTCATTAAGGCAGAAAGCTTGGTGCCTCGCGCCTCTCAAAGTGCCAGCAGTCCTTGCGCCACGCACTGGCCAGTGCACTGCTGGCTGGCGCGTCGCGCTGGCCCTGTGCGCATTGGTCCTGTCCGACCCCGCTTCCGAGGCTTTTTCCACATGCGTTAAGCTCTTCTTACTCGTCACCAATCCACGTGTATGCTTACTAAACATTAACATTTATGGGGTGTAACATCCTCCCCCTCTTAGGAACATTCGTCCTCGAATGTCTACTTCAATTCACAAGAGCTTAACTTTTTGGACTATTATTCTGTAAAACTTTCGACAGAGTCTCCCCTATAATATGGACTATCTGAAAATCCTGAAATGTATAAAAGTCCAATACATATATCTCATATGACACCATAACAACTTTTTCATTACAGAATTCTAGTCAACTGAACAATATACGTAACATACATCATAAAATAACAATTGAAGAAACACCTTTACCTTAATTGCATAGTTTGGACTAATCCTAAAACAAATGAGGATATCTTGTTTTCATGTCGTCCTCGAATTCTCAAGTCATTTCTTCTCTATTCTTGTCTCTCCACAATAACTTAAGAGAGGTAAAATCTTTAGTTCTCAACTGGAACATCTCGTAACTTGAATTTCCTTAACTAGAACAACTTGGGACGGGTCATTTATGTCCTTTCGCAACATCGACATGTGAAAGCTGAATGGGCAGGTCCTAGTTCTGGAGGCAATTTTAGCTCATATGCCATTTTTCCTGTTCTCTGAAGGACGTGACCTGGGCTAATAAACCCAGGCCTAAGATTTTCCTTCTTACCTATTCTAATAACTCCATTTTTTGGATACGTTTCTACAAATATCAAACTGCTGCTTCAACCCTTAGCTACTTGCGTCGTACCTTAGGGTAGGAATCCTAACGGCCCTAGGCTATCGGTACCAATTTCTTGGTAAATTTAATTTCTCATCCTTTCTGTTATAATATGCCTTGGTCCAACTTACTTTAATTTACTCTAGGGGCTTCCGCTTCCACTCATAAGAGACCACCCGACGTCTGACCAGAGTGCTCTGTTGGGTTATTTACATGGAGATAAGAAGTCGTACTCATTTTAGCGTGCACTCCGATCTGTTCTAATGATTTCCTAGAACCGGGATGGGTGTTGTGCCTCTCTGTCAGGGTTTACTATACACTGGGCTCCACGTAAATAGACTACTTCTTAAATATTTAACTCGTCGCACGCTTTGGCTGCAATATAATTCCATCTGGCGAGACACAAATCGATCTCATTAGTATTTCCACATTGGCTCAAATGATTCCAAGTTACACCTAGTATGATATAGCCTTATGAATGTATTCATATTAATTACTTTCTACTCCCTTGCAGACATGACCATCTCCTATATTGGACTGCTTAGTTCCTGCTATTTCATCCTTTCTATCCTGTCACTAGAGCTCTACTGCTATGGTTCAATGATATCTTCTATCTTTCCATTCAATCAATACGTCTCTCTTTTTGGCCCGTTGCGTATTCGTTAAATTTTGGGAGTAATAAACACATGCACCTTAGCTATTGTCTACTATTTGAAATTCTACTACCCTCAGAACGTAGAGTCGACCTCTTCTACTTATGACTCCGCCCCTTATTGTCTTGAGGGCCAAAGACTTCCTACTGGGCCTTGTTTCTAGGCTATTCTAAGTTAAAGTCTCTATTTCGGTACTCCTTTACCTCCTCAACTTGAGGGGGTATTACAACATTCTAGGTTACACCCGCACTGTCTCTTAACTATCAGCCCGACGCTTAGTTCTCAATATTCACTAGTGATCCTATGCTCTATCAGCTTAGAGGTGATTTTGTTTTTCCCCCATTAGATATTTACACCTTTCCTCTTGTTCCCTTAGGCTGAACTCTGAGGTTCGTGCCTCCTACCTTGTACTATCAAGGATGTTACCAGCCAGGTCTACTGACATGTATTCCTTCTGACCCACACTCGGGCCTATTTTTTTCATACGATTTCCCTATCCTTCGATATCATAAACTAGGGCCGTAACTATTATCTTGCAGGTATGCCCTACCGTCATTAGCATGCTACAGCAGAATTGGCCTTTCTCTGGCTTGAGCTTTACTATTACTAGGGGTTTATCGCTATTGGAATCCCTCATACACACTCAAGTGGTATTGAAAACCTTAAACCCCTCCCTTTCTTACTAACGTGAGGGTCTAGATAACATGTAAATACTAAGGGTTTCAACCACTCTCTAATCCTCCTCGGGGACAACAATTCTAGCTCTCCTCGACTATTCATTTTGAGCGCCATAACACTGATACTTACGCTTTCTATTGTACTGTAAGAACAAGCTAGGAGGTGGAAAATGACCCTATCTTACTGTGGTAAGATTGAGGTATGGAACCTTAAAATATTCAATGAGTTGGAGGTAGGAATCCTGCAATTTCCTCCTTCCTTCACACCTTTCAGGTAATTCATATTAACTGCTGCCCCTGGCTAATTGTAAATATCTAGTAGGTAAACCATATCATATGTACATATATACTATACTCCTAACCACCTATTTTGAGGTTGTAGGGAGAACTGGGGATGTCACGACATATCTATCGCATTATGAGGTTCCTGGTACTTCAGGAGGGTGATGGGGAAATGTAAAAGACGTCTACTTCCGCCGTTAGGCTAACTGTCCCCCAACTGTGACGCCTCACTGGTACCTCCTCCTGCTGCTGTGGTTATCTTGCAATTAGATGGTGTCTGTCTTATCTCGAACATTATTCTAGACAGACATAACAAGGAAATCTTAGGGACTCAACCCTATACAATTTTTCTCTATAGCACGATCTGAGAAGAAAGAGGGGTAACCATACTATCATGCCTCGTAGCCTCCTACTTATAAAATGTGGTGCATAACACATTTGTAACCAAGACTCTACTAGACATGGCTTGCTGACTCCCTAAGATACCAACTGCTCAGATACCAAGTTTGTCATGCCCCACCTTGGGAGGCATGACTGGCACCTGGTGCCACACTGGCAAATAACTGACCTTACTAGGCTTATGCACGTCTGGTGCCAACTTGTGACTCAATTCAAGAAAACAACGAGCTATATCTCGGCTGTAAATACAGCCTCCGGCCAACAAGGCCATATAGCCACCTGTAAACAAAAATAGCTAACCAACAACAGGCAACAGAAGGGATCCTATGCAGGCCAACAAGGCCACCATGCTGTTTAGTTATAACAGAAATGAAGACGATCTACTATACTAGGCCCCACACGGCTAACACATGAAGCAAAGGCCCAACACGGCTAACATACAACTAACTAACTGATGACTATAGTTTGAAATCCTTTAAGAGTACAAATAGTGGTCGGGACAGGGCCCCAGCCTACCTAAAATGCTATATAACTGAAATACAGAAATCACTACAACTTGGCAACTCCGAATGAAAGGAATTGTCCCAACTGCCGACTCTGAACAACTGCTACTGGAGATCCTGAACCCTGTCTGTCTAAACCTGCAGGCAAGTAATGCAGCACCTAGGGGAGGGCGTCAGTACAATATGTACCGAATATGTAAGGCAATAAATAAGATGATAAACAATGAAAGTGAATAGAGAGAAGGGCAGAAAGATTAACCTGTACGCCTGCTAATTCGTAATCTGCATCTAACAAACGCTACATGTACGTAAGTTAAGACTGTATAATTACACATTTATAAACTATAACTAGCAGACAAGAATACAAACAAGAAACTCACCTGGCCCCATAAGACGGAAGGTACAATCAACACAAAATAACTCAATTGGGCCCCCATAAGCCCTGGCGAGCACATATCAATCTATATACCCCTATCTAGGTTTCTATGACTCCACTAGTACTGTAGCCAATCTACCGGTCCCCTAGGTATACAACTGAGCCCATTTGTCCCCTGAACTATAGCTATGTCTGAGTCCAGTGGACTCCTACTGTCTGTACCCCGGGTATTGAACTCGATAGGGTATGCCGATATAGCCTAAGAGTAGTCCAACCATGGAATGGACTGTATGAGGACCTCATACCTCATCTTCATCCCTCACAGACGGCATACCGCTACTCGGAGCAACGTCATCTAGCCCCTCACGGGCGTCGACACAGCTAGTAACCCTGGGGTGGTCATGGATGGCTCCTAAGTGAGGGCAACCCCAAATAAGGTGTTGTACTAACATCTTATATAGACACTCAAAAGGCGTACCTAGCCTTCTGGTCCTAACTCCACCGCTACTCTCCCCGTAGGATAATCTGTAAAGCTGCTAGTAGCCGTGCACCTGTATTTGATTAGAGGATCCTGGTAGTGATCATGATCTCTAATAGTCTGGACTGAATAGGGCGATATCTGGAGTGGTCCAACACAACTCTCTATATGTCCTTCCCGGACATCTATAGCTCATAATAAATGCGGGGTCGCGAATGACTAACTACTCAGTCCCTCTGCTTAGGACAAATATAGGGCTGGTACTGGCCGAACATGCTTTTAAGAGATCGGCCCCTAATCCTCCATAGGAAGTTTACTGACATCCTTATCCTGTGGGAAGTACTATACTAACATGTTACTTACTAGTGCCTTAGGCCTTATCTTGGTCCAATCGGATCTTATATTACTTTTCTGGGCGATTCTTAACCTTATGGACAACTTTATATAGACCTAACCATTATTGGCAACCTGTGGGTGATAGGAACCGACTGGGGTGCTGGCCCGTCCTCTAACTACTAATAAGATCCCCTTCCTTAGGGTACCCACGGGTCTATTTGACCTGGACGACTGGGCTAGCTTCCAGGGCAACTTATATAATAACTGCTAAACCCACTAAGACTTACAATCACTGGTCATAACTAATAGGGTGACAGACTTTCACTTAGCTCACTAGATAACCTTAGGTTGCTGACTCTAAAACATGGCCTTCCTATATAAATTTCTTACCCTGGGGTGTAGGGATACGCTAATGGCCTCTAGGTGTGCTTTCCTAACAATACACATGGCAAACTGGTAGTTAAACCACCTAGCTGCGCCCATGCTGCTCAACTTACTAGCTCAGGCTCGATAACTCCCGCGAGCTCCTAAGATCTAAACCTGGCAACAAACATAGAATTCTAATAAAATCCATATACATTTTCTAGCAGCTAACCAGAACTTATGTAATCGTAATCTACGGATAGCAGCTAATCACAGTGTGTCTGATCTCTATATACCAGCAACAACTAATTACAATATGTCTAATACCAATCTAATGGTAGCAGCTATCTAAAACAAATGAAATTGTCATTTCTATTCTGGAACATAAGTCGTAACACTGTACGACGAGTATACTTGCTGAGGGTTAAGCCTTATATACCTCGATTGTCGTTTCCTGAATTATCGACAAGATCTCTTCAGTTGTAACCGTTATAGTAGGAGAAAGAGATGAATTTCTATACCAAATTCGGCATAAAACGATAGCTTTTAATACCAATATTGACTATACTTCAATTTAATGAAACACGACTGAAAACATATTATTTCCCGAGAGTTTAGAAGGGAGAAATGCATACTTGAAGCCTGTGTTTGTATAGAAATCAGTTTGGAGCAATTCCGACAACTTTTGGTCAGTGGGGTTATGATTCGCCGGGCGAATTTCACGAAAATAACTTCGTACTAATTCTCCCTGCGGGCTTAAACTTCGATAACCAAAGTTAATTTGAATTTGGACGGTGTTTGACAATGTAAACGGATTTGTTTTTCCTCTTCTCTGGCCGTGAGTTTAAATTGGGAAATGATTTAAATTGTGAAGAGGCCTTTATACACATTCTTGGGACGGGGTAGGGGTATGCCCCGCGCCTCTCATTGAGGCAGCAGGCCTTGCGTCTCATGCCTCTCAAAGCGCCAGCAGGCCTGGCGCCCCACGCTGGCCAGTGCATTGCTGGCTGGCGCGTCGCGCTGGCCCTCTACGCATTGGTCCCGTCCGACCCCGCTTCCAAGGCTTTTTCCACATGCATCAAGTTCTTCTTACTCGTATGCTTACTAATCGTTAACATTTACAGGGTGTAATATCCTCCCACCTTAGGAACATTCGTCCTCGAATGTCTACTTCAATTCACAAGAGCTTAACTTTTTGGACTATTATTCTTGAAGAGTTTCGGTAGAGTCTCCCCTATAAGATGGACTATTTGAAAATCCTGAAATTCAGAAAAGCCTAATATAGATATCTCATATGACACCATAACAACTTTTTCATTACAGAATTGTAGTCAACTGAACAATATACGTAACATACATCATAAAATAACAATTTAAGAAACACCTTTACCTTAATTGCATAGTTTTTGCTAATCTTGGAAAAAATGAGGATATCTGGTTTTCATGTCGTCCTCGACTCCTTAGGTTATTTCTTCTGTATTCTTGTCTCTCCATAATAACTTAACAAAGGTGACATTCTCAGTTCTCAATTAGAACGTCCCGTAACTTGAAGGTTCTTAACTTGAACAACTCGGGATGGGTCATATATTTCCTTTCGCAACATCAACATGTGAAAGCTGAATGGGCAGGTCCTTGTTCTGGAGGCAATTTCAGCTCATATGCCATTTCGCCTGTTCTCTGAAGGATATGACCTGGGCCAATAAACCTAGGCCTAATCTTGTCCTTCTTACCTATTCTCATAACGCCCTTTTTCGACAACGTTTCTAGAAATATCCAACTGTTGTTTCAACCCTTGGTTGCCTGCGTCATACCTTACGGTAGGACTTGTTCGTCTGTCTGGATGACTACACGCAAGTGCACGTGGTCGAACAAGTAGTAAGTGGCTCAAATAAGCCAAGTATCGATCCCACAGGGACTGGACTACATGCAAAATCTACTCAAGTGTCAATTTACTGTAACTCTAAAAATGCAGACAACAATGTAAATAAAAGTTTTATATTTTTGTTATCTAATTTTATACTAAGGCTAAAATAAATATACAGGTGAGTCTGAACTATGAATGTGAGCATGCTGAGGCTAAAACGAA